>JAQQPU010015857.1:0-20657 GCA_029168905.1 Artemia sp. Kazakhstan ARC1039
AAATTCGAGATGTTTGGACTTTCATCTCTTGTGTGCAAAGTAAACGGCATCCCACTCTACAATCTATCTTTTGATAAATCCTATAGAACATTGTATGAGTTGACCATGTAAACCCTAGATCATGATTCGCAACTATTTGAAAATAGTATAACCGAAGATATGTTTGCTAAAACACATGATATCATTGTACTAGATTTGTCTGGCACACAGGATATGAGTATAGTACGTACGGGGAGTGTGCGTTCAGAGTGTACATCTGCTGACCCATTGGCTGAGAGTATTGCCCTAATCTCACTAAATCAATATGAAACCTATTGGGAAATCACTCCCAAAGGCAGTGTTCTACTAGACTTGGCGCCATGAACACCAGTCAAATAATCAATGTATTTAATATGGATCCCTACATGTCCCAGTACAAATCGTATTGTCTGCCTTCCGACTATCTTGGAAAAAATCAAAGTTTCAACAATACCTTGATTATTGTTAATAGCAGTCCGTCGACTGTGCTGACGGGTCATTGGCTGTGCATCTTTCAAACAATGAAGACGATTGAATTTTTTTATCCTCTTGGTCTACTCTATACATTTTACACACCCCACATCAGCAACTATATTGAGAGCAGTGGGAAAACTATTATTCAAAATCGGAAGAGGGTGCAAGATCTAACGACTAAAAGCTGTGGCTTCCATGCACTACTATATTTTGTGTTCCAATGTCGCGGCTATACTTACGAGCAGTTTATCCACATTTATGTTGACAATCCACGTCTGAACGACTTTCTAGTGGAAAATATCCTCTCAGACCTATATAATATTGATTTCAGTGCCCTTAGAGTAAAGTGCTTAAAAATGTTTGTGAATTTGTTTATTAATAAAATGCATATATATACAACAATGGCTTTAAATCTTCACTTTAGATTTCTTCATCGGTGTATAGGCAACTGTCGTGAACCACTAATGCCTGTAAATCATTTGGATTCACTGTATATTGATCTTGATTGAATGCAAAGTCACCGTCAAATTTTCTACAGTACAATGTAACTTCACTCTTGTCGTATCTCTTTGTATAGTCAATGATACTATTTGCATTCATATTATGAAATTCACGAGTTTCAATCTGTCTATTTGAAGCAATATCACATACAGTGTTTTCAAATGGTGAATCACATTCGGTAACTGCCAGATAAAAATCACTTGGTTTATAGTCATAATAGGCAGTGTCGTCACAACGATGACGTAGAAACCAAATTGTCTTGTTACCCCAACAGTTGAATCGTAGACCAGATTCCTCTTCCCAGAATAATTTAAATCCACGACGATACCAATCTCGTAGAAACAAACTAAAATCACGTTTGGGATTCTTTCCAATCATAGCGGGGTAAGTATTCTCCCACTGATCACATTTATCATAGTGACAATTGGAGCACAGGTGTCTTCTTGGGTGAGAGTCACAAATCTCTTCAAGACATGAATTACATCCTTTAATTTGTACTGCATAGCCTCTATGTAATTTACAAGGATTACATAGTTTGCACTTTTCACTATAGTCATCAATAATTGTACAATTCTCACATTGAGTCCAACTGCCAAGAGTGTACATGCATAATGAACATGTATGGAATATTTTTTTGTTTCCAATATCACTTGACTCTCTCACAGCTGCAACGAAACTGATCTTCCCTGCCGACGGATAAATTCAAGGTGGAGGAATGGGGGAGGAGTAACTCTGTGACGTCACCTCTTTCGACTGGTGGAGGGGAGTCATCTACACTGAATCCATTGGCTATGTTTTCAAAAGTGTATCCACGATATGATTCTGCTTTGTTCCAATTAATATATCAATAAATTGAGTATAAGCATTTGAGTCACATCTTAAAAGTTTCATACAATAGTCCAATGGGGGGAGAATCAGTCCTCATTATAATGTCAAGTGTTCCCCGAGAGAATATGCTGCGTTGAAGAGATAACTCGAAAAAATCATCATTCAAATCAAATGTTTTTCCATAAACACTAGGTTTGATTTAATTCTCTCTTTCTCAAATTTATTCATTTTTCAACCCTTTCACTCTGACTGCTGACTCTAGACTGACCATGAGTCGTTAGCCCTAGCATTCTAACCTAACCAGAAAAAAAAGGGTACATTTTCGATTTCGAAACAATTTTATTGAATAATTACAACAACAACAATAATACTAAGCATGTAAAATTAGCAATAGAGTTTATTGTCTTCGATATGTTTCACTAATGCACTTAAAGCACATTGAAGTCTATTCACGTGTGCTATATCAACTTTAGCAGCGAAACATAATTGATCCTCTATTTTAAATTTGCTCAAGGATATCATATATCTTGCATATACTTCATCCCATTCCAGACAAAGCCGTGATCCTCTCGTGATTTCCACCGCAATGTTTGGTGCTCTTGTATTATTACCATCAACTCCACTATCAACTTCTAATAGGGTAAACATTCCACTCGTCAACACAAATATATATCCAAATGAGTAAAGTCAAACTTTTCTTCTTCTCACTCCTTTGGATTCTATTCACAGACTAATAAAAACTATAGCAAAAATCCTTTCCTTATATTCTCTGCAATCCTCCACCGCTAATATGTAACCAGCCCACGGATTGGCTTAGAAGGAGATGTAACCGACTCTCTGATTGGTTTAAAAGGATGCATGTACTTCCTGTTTCCCATTCCTGGATCCATAAAAGTGAGAAAAATCCTGTTTTTTCATTCTCAGTGAGAAAAACCATAAATCATCCATAAATTGCTGTACTCGTCGGAGATATTATGTAATCAATTGACAAAAACCATAAAACAGACATAAATTGCTGTTGACATCCATGAAAAACAACAAATAAATTGACCGACACTCATAACCATCCAAAAAACATCCATCAAAGTGAGAAAAATCTTGTTTTTTCATTCTCACTGACAAAAACCATAAAAACAGACATAAATTGATGTTGACATCCATGAAAAACAACAAATAAATTGACCGACACTCATAACCATCCAAGAAACATCCATAAAAGTGAGAAAAATCCTGTTTTTCAAGTGAGAAAAATCCTGTTTTTTTATTCTCAGTGAGACAAACCATAAAAACATGCATAAATTATGTAAAAAAGTTGTAGATGGCAGCAGGCGTGAGGGATTGGATTCATTATGGGCCTTCTACTAACACATCCAATCAAAATTTTTAGATATCCATTTTGATCAGCGCAGTTGATTTCCAGATAGAATTTACGTTATTGAGGAGGACACTCCCTCCACAGCCCTCAGGGCAAGGGCTGTAAGTTATACCCTGGGGGCATATAAGGTTCTTACAGAAAGCGTTGTCGTATAAACTTCAGAAAAGGCTCATTCGATTGGAAATCAAAGGGCTAGTGCCCTTTTTATTAATCGAAAGTGATTTGAGGGCAACTAAGCCCCCTCTCACGCCTATCTTTTCTCCAAAAACTTCCAATAAAAATTTTTAGATAGCCATTTTGTTCATCGTAGTTGATTACCAGATAGAAATTATGTTTTTGAGGAGGAAACTCCCCCACTGCTCTCAGGGCAAAGGTTGTAAGTTATGCCCTGGTGGCATATAAGGTTTTTATTGAAAGTGTTGTCGTACAAACTTCAAAAAAGGCTCATTCGATTAGAAATTCAAAGGGCTAGTGCCCTTTTTAATAGTCGAAAGTGATTGGAAGGCAACTAACCCCCCTCTCACGCCCACGTTTTCCCCAAACACATCCAATCAACATTTTAAGATAGCCATTTTGTTCAACGTAGTTGAAAGTTCTGGAAAGTAGGTCTTTGAGGATGACAACCCCCTCAGAGCCCTCAGTGCAAGGGTTTTAAGTTATGCCCTGGGGGCATATAAGGTTTTGAGGTAGATGACATCCAATCAAAATTTTGAGATAGCCTTCTTGTTTCACGCAGTTTAAAGTTCAAGAAATTATACCTTTGAGCAAGACACTCCCCCCACAGTCTTCAGGGCAAGGGTTATAAGTTATGCCCTGGGGGTATATAAGTTTTTATTGAAATCTTTATCGTAGAAACTTGAAAAAGAGCTCTTTTGGTTGGAAATTCAAAGGGCTAGTGTCCTTTTTAATTGTCGAAAGTGATTAGAGGGCAACTAACCCCCCTCTCACGCCATTCTTTCCACCAAGCACATCCAATGAAAATTTTTAGATAGCCATTTTATTCAGCGTAGTTGAAAATTTTTAAAATTAGGTCTTTAAGGATGACTACCCTCCCCCCTCAAAGCCCTAAGAGCAAGGGTTGTAAGATATGCCCTGGGGGTATGTAAGGTTTTTACAGAAAGCGATGTTGTGAAAACATCA
Organism: Artemia sp. Kazakhstan ARC1039; assembly: GCA_029168905.1. Classification (NCBI taxonomy): domain Eukaryota; kingdom Metazoa; phylum Arthropoda; class Branchiopoda; order Anostraca; family Artemiidae; genus Artemia; species Artemia sp. Kazakhstan ARC1039. The sequence continues at coordinate 4,337 of JAQQPU010015857.1, forward strand.
AAAAAGGCTCATTCAATCGAAAATTGAAAGGGCTAGTGTCCTTTTAATAGTCGAAAGTGATTTAAAGGCAACTAACCCCTGTCTCATGCCCACCATTTCCCCAAAAATTTTCCCCAATCAAATTTTTGAGATATCCATTTTGTTCAATGCAGTCGAAAGTCTTGGAAATTAGGTGTTTTAGGATGATAACCACCCATAAGTTATGCCCATTGGGCATAAAAGGCTTATATAAAAGTTTGTTGTAGAAATTTAAAAAAAGGGCTCATTTGTTTGGAAATTGAAATTGCCCTTTTTAATAGTCGAAAGTGAGTTGAGAGTAATTAACCCCCCTCTCATGTCCACCATTTACCCAAACACATTCAATCAAAGTTTAGAGATAGCCATTTTGTTCAACGTAGTTAAGAGTTCTGGAATTTATGTATTTAAGGATGATAAATCCCACAGAGCCCCCGGGGCAAAGGTTGTAAGTTATGCCCTGGGGACATATAAGGTTTTTATAGATAGAGTTGTCTTAAAAACTTCAAAATGGGCTCATTCAATTGAAAATTAAGAGGGCTAGTGCCCTTTTTAATAGTCGAAAGTGGTCGGAGGGTACCTAACCACCCACCAGTCCCCCAAACACATTCAATCAAAATTTTCAGATAGCCATTTTGTTCAACGTAGTTAAAAATTCTGGAAATTATATCTTAGAGGATGTCAACCACCCTCACATTCCTTAGGGTAAGGTTGTAATTTATGCCCTGGGGGCATATGAGGTGTTTGTCGTAGAAACTCAAAAAGGGCTCATTCGATTGGAAATTGAAAGGCATAGTGCCCTTTCTAATAGTCGAAAGTAACTGGAAGGCTTGAAATTTTTGTAGTAAAGATTTATGTGGGTATAATGTATCATTTTGTGGCTGTTTTTGTTTAGACCAGGGCCCTTCGTATCGACGGAGTTGTCGTAGGAACTTCGAGAAGGGCTCATTCGATTGAAAATGGAAAGGGCTGATGCCCTTTTTAATTGTCAAAAGTAATTGGAGGGCAACTAATACCCCTCTCACCTCCACCTTTTCCCCAAACACATCCAATCAAAATTTTTATATAGCCATTTTGTTCAGCGTAGTTGATTTCCATATAGAATTTACGTTTTTGAGGAAGACACTCCCTCCACAGCCCTCAGAGCAAGGGCTGTAAGATATGCCCTCGGGGCATATAAGGTTCTTATAGAAAGTGTTGTCGTATAAACTTCAGAAAAGGCTCATTCGATTGGAAATCAAAGGGCTAGTGCCCTTTTCATTAGTCGAAAGTGATATGAGTGCAACTAAGCCCCCTCTCACGCCTATCTTTTCCCCAAAAACTTCCAATCAAAATTTTTAGATAGCGATTTTGTTCATCGTAGTTGATTACCGATAGAAATTATGTTTTTGAGGAGGAAACTCCCCCACTGCTCTCAGGGCAAAGGTTGTAAGTTATGCCCTGGTGGCATATAAGGTTTTTATTGAAAGCTTTGTCGTAGAAACTTCAAAAAAGGTGCATTAAATTAGAAATTCAAAAGGCTAGTGCCCTTTTTAATAGTCGAAAGTGATTGGAGGGCAACTAACCCACCTCTCACGCCCACTTTTTCCCCAAACACATCCAATCAACATTTTAATATAGCCATTTTGTTCAACATAGTTGACAGTTTTAAAAAATTAGGTCTTTGAGGATGACGACCTCCTCAGAGCCCTCAGTGCAAAGGTTGTAAGCTATGCCCTGGGGGCATATGAGGTTTTGAGACAGATGACATCCAATCAAAATTTTGAGATAGCCATTTTGTTTCACGCAGTTTAAAGTTCAGGAAACTATATCTTTGAGCAAGACACTCCCCCCACAGTCTTCAGGGCAAGGGTTATAAGTTATGCCCTGGGGGCCTATAAGTTTTTATTGAAATCTTTGTCGTAGAAACTTGAAAAAGAGCTCATTCGGTTGGAAATTCAAAGGGCTAGTGCCCTTTTTAATAGTCGAAAGTGATTTGAGGGCAACTAACCCCCCTCTCACGCCATTCTTTCCCCCAAAGACATCCATTTTATTCAACGTAGTTGAAAGTTTTGGAAATTAAATCTTTAAGGATGGTATCCCTTCCCCCCTACAGCCCTCAGGGCATGGGTTGTGAGTTATGCCCTGGGGGAATATAAGGTTTTTACAGAAAGCAATGTTTTAAAAACATCAAAGAAGGCTCATTCAATTAGAAATTGAAATGTCTATTGTCCTTTTAATAGTCGAAAACAATTGAAGTCCAACTAACCCCCATCTCACGCCCACCATTTCCCCAAACATACCCAATCAAAGCTTTGAGATACCGATTTTGTTCACTGTAGTCAAAAGTTTTGGAAATTAGGTCTTTCAGGTTGATATCCAAAACACATCCAATCAAAATTTTGAGATAGCCATTTTGTTTAACGTAGTTGAAAGTTCTAGAAATTAGGTCTTAAAGGATGACAACCACCCTCACAGCCCTTAGGGTAAGGCTTGTAATTTATGCCTTGGGGCATAAAAGGTGCTTATAAAAAGCGTTGTCGAAGAAACTTAAAAAGGGCTCATTTGATTGGAAATCGAAAGGCCTAGTGCCCACTTTAGTAGTCGAAAGATATTGGAAGGCTTGAAAATTTTTTTTCGAAAGATCGATGTTGATATAATGTATGATTTTTGTTGTTGTTGTTGTTTAACCCAGGGAACTTCGCATCAAAAGAGCTATCGTAGAAACTTCAAAAAGGGCTCATTCGATTGAAAATGGAAAGGGCTGATGCCCTTTTTAATAGTCGAAGTGATTGGAGGGCAACTAATCCTCCTCCCACTCCCACCTTCCCATTTGCCTTTATGTTTAAAAACTAAATGTTGCCTTAAGATCAAAATGCATTGTGTTAATGCTAATTCCCAATAAGGCATCTCAGCAGTATCCCAAAAATGACTGAGGGTATTATGTTCAAACTTTCGGGGCTACTTCTGCTCTTAAAATTTAACCAAGTCAAAATAGCGTAAGTGTCTCCAAGCTATCAAAGAAAGTAAGCAGATTTTTTTGGCGCATGGCATCAAGTTTTCATTTCAGGTCAACTAGAGGAGGTATAAAACGAAATTAAACACTACTATTTGTGTCCAGACTTTTAAAAGGGTGTATGTTGTTAAAAATGGCTGAAAATTTTTCTCCAGCATACAAATGCCAGGCCAAACTACAAAGTTTTAAAAAACGAAAAGATTTAAAGTATTATTTTCTTTTTCCCTGAAAGGACTATGTCAATATAAAACGAACAAAAATTACTTAAAAAACTTTTTTCCACAAAATAAGTTTTTCAAAGAAAAGTAAAGAGCTCCATTAAACAAAAAATGAGCAAAAATAGAATCAAATAATCTACCAATCGTGAAACTACCACAAATGAGCATCGATAAATCAATGAAACCCAAAACGAACAGAAATTACAATAAGTAACCCAGTCAAACTCAAAACGAGCAGAAATTAACATAAGTTGGGCTCAAAACCCCTCTGCCCTCCCAAGGCCAAAACATAATTTGCACTTTACTGAAAAAAATACAAATGAATGTGCATTGTCAGTTACATACATATACTGATGTTTAGTAATCAAAATGTTAATATTATTTGATTTATTAGAGTTATAAAAGTATAAACATTTATATTTTTTTCATTAAAGTGCAAATTATGTTCTGGCCTTGGGAAGCCATAGGGGTTTTGAGCCCAACTTGTGTTAATTTCTGCTCGTTTTGAGTTTGACTCGGTTATTTATTTTAATTTCTGTTCGTTTTGGGTGTCATTGATTTATCGATGCTCATTTGTGGTAGTTTCGCGCTTGTTAAATTATTTGATTTTAATTTTGATCATTTTTGTTTAATGGAGTTCTTTACTTTTCTTTGAAAAACTGATTTTGTGGAAAAAGTGTTTTTAATTAACCCTAAAGGAAAAGGGGAAAATATTAATCAGTCAAAGAAAGTATTAAGTATTCGATATACAAAATATTATTCTGCTCCGAGACAATTGTAGTTTTAGGTAAAATTGTAGTTTTAGGTAGTTTTAGGTAAATTGAATTCTTGTACCTTAATTCTACCTCTTTGTCTGCTTCCAACTCTACCAGCATCAGTTAGAAAGTAGAATTAGCAGACAAAGAATCGGAGCCGTTAAAATCCTTCGAAACTCCTGGACAATAACGAGTTTCAAAAAAACAAGACTTTTAAGTACCTTAAATTTGGCTCAGAGACTATCTCACCCTCTCCAATCTCAATCCAAGTTGCTTTAATGTTGTGATGTATGTATGGAAAGGATGTTGGATCAAATCCCTAAACCACTTCCTAAATCCAGAATTGTCTTTTCAGGACGGGTTTCTTTGGATTAAAAATTTACCCTCAATCTCAACCTAAAAAACTCAAATTTGTGAAAGAGCTATAGCGGCAAGCTGTTCGGTTTCAGAATCATCACATATTTTTGGTCGGGTAGTGAAAGAATAATTTATATAGCAATTTTTTTGACGTCACACCACATTTTACTAGACTAAAAAGAAAGTTTTAAATCTTTTTTTTCAATAATTTTTAGCACCACAATTGAAACTCAGAGAGGAAAGAAAATAACAAAATGAAAAATAAAATAAAAAAACACACTAAATCTGGACACACATAGTATTGCTTAATTTAGTTTTACACCTCCTTAAGTTTTCCTGAAAACAAAACTTAATACCATTCCCAAAACATTGCATCTATGCTAGTTTGACAACCTGGATACACTTAAACTCTTTTGATTAAGTGCAAGAACACAAGTAGTAAATGTAGTAGCCTGGAAGAATTCAACTTAATACCCTCGGGGATTCTTGAGATATTGCTGAGACGCCTTACTGGCAACCAGCATACACATGATGCCTTTTGATTTAGTTTTAAAGCAACATAAACTTTTCATGGACGATACTACTTTATGCACTATTCTAGGATATATGATATACCCTATACCATTTATACCCTGTACCCAAGAAGAAGTAAATGTAAGAGCAACAGAAGTAGTATTAGTGGTAGCAGTAGTAGTATTAGAAGTCAGCAGTGACGGTATTCACATTGTACCTTTTTAATGTAGTTCAACATCTCCTCCTTATTCCCTGATACTTTCACCTTAATACTTTAAGTCGTTTATGTGATAATTCTGATACATTCTGTTGGTAACCTGCATGCACCTAATTTGTTTTGATTCAGTGGTGGATCCAGGGGGCGAGGGGAGCGTGCGCCCTCCTAGCGTAGTCTAAAGTAGTGTAGTTTACTTAATTAACCCAAGTTTGCGTTAATTAAGCTTGCTCCTAACGCAAGTTTATCGGATCAACCTATTTTGCACCCCCCCCCCTAATTTTTTTTACCGGATCAACCTATTTTGTACCCCCTCCCCTGAAAAAAATCCTGGATCTGCCCCTGTTTTGATTTAGACCAACAGTCCCTGAGAGTTCCGTATTAAAATTCTTAGCCTTAGTAAAATTAGTGCTAACAACAGTAGTAGTACTACTACGACTAGCATAAAGAAAGAAAAACGAGCAAAAACGGGGTTTTTAAAGGCCAAATGAAAATATCGACAAAACACAACAAAGGAAATATTTTGAGGGAACAAACACCTCTCTTCTTCAGCGCGAAACGGAAAAATATATTCAATGAGAGTGCCGAAGAAAAAAACAACAAAATAAAACGGGGAAAGTCAATTTTTGCGGAAACGCGGAAATTGCACAAATACAGAGTGTTCCAACTTATTTGAACATTTCCCAAACATTTTCTGAAAATATCTCCTTAATACCCGTTGCCGCAGTAGTAGTATTAGTAGTTGTGCTAGAAGTAATAGGAAGCCTGTTTGTAAAGAGTATGTTTTTATTTGGTTCAAAATCCCCCTAAACATTTCCTCAAAGATTCAATTTCCTACGCTTAGCCTCAATAGCAGTTTTCGTAGCCATAATAGTCATAGTAGTAGAACTAGCAATAGTGAAATTAGCAGCAGAATGCATAGAGTGTCTTTAGGTTAGTTCAACGTTTCTCTCACCCGGTCCAAAAGCTTCAACTAAAAACTCTAACCTATTCATTAAAATGTCCTATTCTATAAAACCTATTCTATAAATATTCTCATCCGTCCTTTGGGCAACCTGAATGCAAACAGTGTGTTTTGATTTACTTTAACACTCCCCTAATTGTTCCCTAAAAGTTTCACTTAATATCCTTAGCCACAGTAGAAGTAGTAGTCGAAGTAGTTGAAATAGTAGCAACAGTGGTAACAAGCACATGGTGCCTTTTGGTTAACCCAACATCCCCTCAAAATACCCTTGATAAATGATCATACCCCTCAACGTCCCCTTAAAGTTCCATCTGAATACCCTCTGCCTTTCCTGAGTTTCCCCCTTTTAACAACATGTATGCACATAGCATGTTATGATTTAATTTAACACTCTCCTTAGCATCCTTTGAAAACGTCACTTAAATGATCTTGGTCTTTTTGAACACCAAAGGCCAAACATGCACAATTTCCTAATAATAAAAACCATAAGCAAACACGGGGTAAATTGCAAAACTTACAGTCCTTGCTCTGAGGGATGTGGGGGTTTACATCACCAGCATCCCCGGAGATGTAGTTACTGGACCTTAGAACTATGCTGAACAAAATGGCTATCTCAAAATGTTAATGGCTACAGCAGTCGTAGTAGTAGTATCAGTAGTATACACATAGAGCCTTTTGATTAGTTTAAAATCCGTCACAACATACTCGGCAAGTTCTAACTTAATAATTTAAGCCGTTCCTGAGATACTGCTGTTACACCTTTCTGACAACCTAAAGGCTCACGGTCGTTTTGATTTAGTTCAACATCCACCTAAACATTCCTTGAAAGCTTCAAGTTAACATCACTAGCTTCGGTAGTAGCAACAATTGCAGTGCTTGTAGTTTCAGTAGTGCAGTCGTGGTGGTTTCAGCCTAAAATTGAAGACCGATCCTGGAGCATTGCTAATGCATCCTCTAGACAACCTGTAAGCACATAGTATGTTTCCATTTAGTTCAACACTGTTTCAACATTCCCCAAAATTTTCACCTAAATATCTAGTACTACCACTTAACATTAGTAGTAGTACTAGCAATAAAAATGGTATCAGTAGTAGCAGTATAAATAGTAGTAGTGGCCTTACCTTCAACAATAGAAATAATAGTAGTAGCAGCAGTAATAGTAGGAGCAGTAGCAGAAGTAGTAGGATGTAAATAATATATTTCGGTTAGTCCAGCATCCTCCAAAACAAGACCTGTAAGTTTCAACTTAGCGTCTTGTGATTCAGTTCAACTTCCTCCCTTAGCATTCTCTGAAAATTTCAACTTCATACCCTTTAACAGTAATAGCACTAGTACTAGTAGCAGCAGTCGTATTAAAACATTGCCTTTTGGTGTATCCCCCTCATCGAGCCCTGGAAGTTTCAACTTAATACATTTAGCCGATTGTATGATATTGTCAATATGCCGTTTGGATAACCTACATGTTCATAGTGTGTTTTAATTTAGTTCGACTTTCCCCTCTACACTTTCGGTCAATTGACGTTTTTCTTGAAGTATTCACTGAAAGTTCCAACTTATTACTCTAATCTATTCCGGGTGGTACTATTTGTTCCACATATTTGTTACACATTCATGTTACACATTATATTTTCGGGAGAAATTTTTTATTGGCAGGGGTAATGTTCCATGAAGGGGGAGGGGGTGTACTTTCAGACCTTATTTGCAAAAACTGTCGGAAATTGAATTTACAAAGCAATTTTTTCCAATCTTTTTTCCTAAAAAAGCTTTTTCCAAAATCTTTTTTCCAATCTTTTTTCCAAATTTTTATTTCAAAAAAAGTAAGGAGCAATATTGAAACTTAAACAGACAGAAACTATTTCATATATGAGGGGCTTCCTCATCCTCCTACCGGCTGCTCGTTACACTACAGTTTTACAATACTATAAAAAAATCTTATCCAAATTCACTATCACTGAAATTTCACCAGTCTTGTGAAAGATGGGGGGGGGGCTAAAACCCTGAAAACTCTATGTTTAGGGTATTTGACAATTAATGTGTTACTATTCAGAAGGCATTTCTTATTGGTAGGAGTAATGATTAACAGAGGTGGGTGTTTTAAGACCTTATTTGCAAAAAAGTAGGAAACTAAATTTAAAAAGCATTTTTTAAATGAAATTTAAAGCAACTTTAAAACTTAAAATGAACAAGAATAATTCCATACATGAGAGAGGCTGCCCAATCTTCTGCCCCTTACTTGTTACGCTAAAGCACTTTCAAGCAGTAAGAAAGCTTTTTATTCCAATTTAGCGACCTTTTTATTTCAGCTTTTGTTCTTAAAGAATTGAAAAACAGTCAAACTTTATTATAAAGAGTGAGGTCTCACATCCAAAGACGTCAAACGGCCTGAATGAAAATAGCATCATCAGGCTCAGCATATCAGAGAACCCCAATGTAGAGGTTTCAAGCTCCCATCTGCAAAGATACAGAGTTTTCTTTGTCAAACGAAAAATCACGGAGGAGTGTTTTTTTTATCTGTTTATTTATCAAACAGTTCGTGGTAACGAACTGTAAGTAAGGAGCGACCCGGCTCAATAGTACCCGAGACTCTAAAAAACAGGACTTTGAAATCAATAGATATGTTAAAAGAATCGGCTTAAAAAAATCAAAAGAATTATATTTTAATGCTGATTTCAAATATATAAGTTTCATCAAGCTAAGTCTAACCCATCAAAAGTTGCGCGCTTCAGAAAATCTACCTTATTTTCAAAAAAAAGGCGAAAACACTCCCTAAGCGTCATAGGACTTTAATGAAAATCACACCATCAGATTCAGCGTATCAGAGAACCCTGCTATAGAAGTTTCAAGCTCCTATCTGCAAAAATTAGGAATTTTGTTTTTTTTTGCCAGAAGAAAGATCACGGATGCATGTTCATTTGTTTGTTTTTTTTTTCTTTTTCCCAGGGATGATCGTATCGAACCAGTGGTCCTAGAATAACGTAGGAGGGCTCATTCGAGAAATTAAAAGTTCTAGTGCCTTTTTTAAGTGACCAAAAAAATGGAGGCATCTAGGCCCCCTCCCACACTCATTTTTCCCCAACGTCACCCGATTGAAATTTTGAGATAACCATTTTGTACACATGGTCGTACATGGTTGTACAGCATGGTCGAAAAATACAATACCCATGTCTTTGAGGATAACTTAATCCCCCACAGTTCCCGGGGGAAGGTCTGCAAGTTATTAACTTGCAGTTCCTATCTTATCTTATATATACTCCTATCTTATATATATTCCGAATCCCTGCCCCTAAAAAATTAATTCCTGTGTGTGTGCATCACATCTACAATAATGATCAAAAGTTAATTTGGTAAATGGTGTATTATATTCGTAAAGGTATAAAACCAATCGTTTCATTTGTTTTTGTAGCAAATTATAGTTTTTATCACATGGCTATCTTAAACTATCTTTTATTATTCTGCATTCCTATCATATTTTATTCGTTTTTATTTAGGTACCTTCTTGTACAATAATTTAGCTAAATTTCAGGAAACTGTTTATATTATTGGTTATTGGGAAGCGTACAGAAGTTTACAGGGGGGGGGGGGATTTTTGCTGGTAGTGGGGGGGGGGGGGGATCGGGGGTTACGTGGGAGGATCTCTCCATGGAGGAAGTTTTCATGGGGGAAGGGACATTGCTATGAAGGGGGTGCCGGATTTCCCAGCATTATTTTAAAAAACCATCAGAAATTAAATAATACAAAAAACAAATTTTTGCAACTGAAAGTACAGAGCAGCATCAAAATTTAAAACAAACAGAAATTATTACGTATATGATTAGGTCCGCCCCCTGGTCATTACCTCGCTCTTTACGCTAAAGTTTTTTTGTACTTTCATCAGAGCTATTTATTCTAATTAACGGCCTTTGTGATTAAGAGGTCATTCTTAAAGAATTGGAACAAAATTTGAACTTTAGTGTTAAGAGCGAGGTATATACTAGGGGGTGAACCCCCTAATATATGTAATAATAAATACAAATATAGTACTTTGTTACGTAAGTTCATTTGTAAGTTACGTCAGAACAAAATTTTTGGCTCAGTACGGTGAGCCAAAATCAAAGCTGTATTAATTCAAAAACGTTCAGAAATTAAATGAAAAAGCAAGTTTTTTTTAGCTGAAAGTAAGGACCGACATTAAAACTTAAAAGGAACATAAATTATTCCGTATATGAAAGCGGCTGTCCTCTCCTCAACGCCTCGCTCTTGACGCTATAGTTTGACTCTGTCTCACAACTTTATTTTTTAAAACAATAAAAAACTTTAGCGTAAAGAGCGAGGTGTTGAGGAGGGGACATCCCCTTTCATATACGGAATAATTTCTGTTCGTTTTAAGTTTTAATGTCACTCCTTACTTTCAGTTTTAAACCAAAAATTTTCAGCTAAAACTTTCAGCTAAAAAGAACTTGTTTTTTCATTTAATTAGACTTAAAAGATTGACTAAAGACAATGAGCTTAGACTTCATTTTGTCTTCATCATAGAAATCACATAGCTTTCTTAGCATTTCACTAGGAAGTTTTTCTATTCATTAATTAAAAAAACTTTTTCCACAAAATAAGTTTTTCAAAGAAAAAGTAAAGAACTCCATTAAACCAAAAATTTTCAGCTAAAACTTTCAGCTAAAAAGAACTTGTTTTTTCATTTAATTAGACTTAAAAGATTTACTAAAGACATAGAAATCACATAGCTTTCTTAGCATTTCACTAGGAAGTTTTTCTATTGATTAGTTAAAAAAAAACTTTTTCCACAAAATAGGTTTTTCAAAGAAAAAGTAAAGAACTCCATTAAACCAAAAATTTTCAGCTAAAACTTTCAGCTAAAAAAACTTGTTTTTTCATTTAATTAGACTTAAAAGATTGACTAAAGACAATGACCTTAGACTTCATTTTGTTTTCATCATAGAAATCACATAGCTTTCTTAGCATTTCACTAGGAAGTATTTCTATTGATTAATTAAAAAAAAAGTTTTCCACAAAATAAGTTTTTCAAAGAAAAAGTAAAGTACTCCATTACACCAAAATTTTCAGCTATAACTTTCAGCTAAAAAAAAAACTTGTTTTTTCATTTAATTTGACTTAAAAGATTGACTAAAGACAATGACCTTAGACTTCATTTTGTCTTCATCATAGAAATCGCATAGATTTCTTAGCATTTCACTAGGAAGCTTTTTATTGATTAATTAAAAAAAATTTTTTACAAAATAAGGTTTTCAAAGAAAAAGTAAAGAACTCCATTAAACCAAAAATTTTCAGCTAAAACTTTCTGCTAAAAAAACTTGTTTTTTCATTTAATTAGACTTAAAAGATTGACTAAAGACAATGACCTTAGACTTCATTTTGTTTTCATCATAGAAATCACATAGCTTTCTTAGCATTTCACTAGGACGTTTTTCTATTGATTAATTAAAAAATAATTTCCACAAAATAGGTTTTTCAAAGAAAAAGTAAAGAACTCCATTAAACCAAAAATTTTCATCTAAAACTTTCAGCTGAAAAAAACTTTTTTTTAATTTAATTAGACTTAAAAGATTGACTAAAGACAATGACCTTAGACTTCCTTTTGTCTTCACCATAGAAATCACATAGATTTCTTAGCATTTCACTATGAAGTCTTTTATTGAGTACGCAGGCTTTCATTTTTATTTTGAATATATTTTATTTCGGAAAAGAGTACTCTACGAAAAAACTGTAAGATCTAGAGGAGGGTTGGAGGTCCCACTTGGCAATACCCTATCTTATAAGGTAAACTTAACATTGATTTTGACTTACTTTCATTTGTTTTTTTTTCAGCTGCTGGTTGGATTCTCAAGTTTATTGCCGCTAGTCAAATACCAATTTGAGCTTTCACAGCTGTCAGGAAACAGACCGTCGATACCATGTTTGAGGTAAACAATTCAAAATCTATTTCGTTAATGGACCAGGGGTTTCTAAAAAGGAATTCATGCACCTTAAAGGGGGGGGGGGTCTTAGGAGTGGTTTCCTGGAAATCTTAGAGAAGATTTTCTTGCACAAAATTTGGAATCTTTTCATATCTTGACTATTAAGAGACATAATTATAACATTTAAAGGGTTGGAAACCTAGGAAAAGGTTGTAAACATTTGTCTCAGACTACAAGAGTTGTCAATGTGGCTGTGAGGGGATCTGAACTTTTACAAGAGAGAGACTATTCAGGTTTTACATTGCTGCCTTTAAGTCGTGTTATATTTCGATTTCTCAGCCCACCCCCCTTTTTCTGCATATAATTCTCTGCATTTACATTTGGAACTAGCTGTCTAAGAGGTTGTTCCATCAAGGCCATTAGTGATTACTTGACTAACAAGTCTCTCCTTTGATGAACCCAAAGAGCCCAAAATAGGACAGTGAAGGTTATTTTTCTTGTCCCTTGGCTATACCCTTCTTCTGATCTACATAGTGATAGCAGCTTCTGATCCAGCTCTGCTGGATTGTATTGTAGGTAAAGTGATCCTTATTTAGCACATTCTGCTTTCAAGGTATGCTTCCACCATCTCTACAGCATTTTTTACGGACAGGCTCAGGGACTCTTTTTTTGCGTAGTTCCTCTCGCATATTTATTGTACCTAATGATCCTTAACAGCAGGTCACATATCTCCCATTTATCAATCCTCGACACTATAGAACTCCATCCTTTTTGGTTCCCCTCTATCTCTCAACACAAAGGCAGTTTCTCCGCAGGTCTTTCCGTAGTTTTGTCCAGGAATTTTTCTTCCTCTTTAGTTTATTTTTCTCCTTTTATCTTTTACTATTTTTCTCCTTTTGTTTTTGTTTTACTTTGTATTTTTCTTCACTTATTTTGATCCTATTCTTGCCATTTTCCAGTTGATATTTAATAGGCTACTTTAATGTATTGATTCATTTGCGTGTGTGTTGTCACTTAGTAGTTTTATAAATGTTTACACAAGCTTCTTCAGGGAACCCTTTTTTTCTTTTTCACTCGTTTTGTATTTTTTTGTGTTATATTTAGTGTAAAATAAATTATGATGTTGATAATACGATGACACGAAGATTCAATGGATTCATAAGTTCAAAGGATGAAGCTTGTTTAAGATTAAAGACTATCGATGATCTGGCACCCATGGCGAGTCTGGCGTCATGGATTATGTAAAAAAAAACGAGTCATGCGTCACTATGCTTCGCCAACTCTGCAGAAGTATTTTAAATGACTATTTGAAAACTATCGATGATCTGGCACCCATGGAGAGTCTGGCACCATGTATTATGTAAAAAACCAAGTCATGCATCACTATGCTTCGCCAACTCTGCAGAAGTATTTTAAATCACTATTCGAAAACTATCGATGATCTGGCACCCTTGGCGAGTCTGGCGCCATGGATTATGTAAAAAACCAAGTCATGCGTCACTACGCTTCGCCAACTCTGCAGAATTATTTTAAATGACTATTTGAAAACTATATAAGCTCCAAGCTTCATTTAAGACTGATTGAGAAAACTGAAATTCCATTAAAAATCCATTTTGCATGAAAAAAAGAGGAATAACACTGGTATTTAAACCCTTTGCAATTCCGAAGACATGACGACTAGTGCTGGAGTCTACGTCCCATACTGTATCTCAGAATGCTATGATAATTGTGTCAATACGGGATAAAGGTGTAAAATATAATATAAAATTAGTGACAAACTTGACAGTTAATATCTATTTGGTAACTAAACGCTTTGTCTTAGATGCTACAGTGATTGACATCTATGCTGAAAAAGGATTAACACCGGATCTTATCTGAGCCACCAAAAACCATAACACCACAGGTTACCGCCTGAAAACCGAGCTGAAGTTGAGTATCATAGAAAATAAACAATGAAAGTAGAATAGCCATGGCTCAGGGTGTTTTTTCACAGTTAAAAAAAGTAGTTTGGAAGAATAGGAAGATAAGTCTGCAAACCAAAATTAGAATATTAGAAGCTACAGTGATGACAGTGGTCAAATATGGCTCTGAAGCATGGACGCTCCGAAAAGCGGATGAAGATTTGCTAGATTTTTTCCAGAGAAATTACTTAAGGACTGTTCTGGGTACCCGGCTGACTGACCGTATTTCGAACAATAGGCTATACGAAAAATGTGGTTCAATACCGCTCTCTAGGGCTATAATGAAAGAAAGGTTGAGGTGGCTAGGGCACGTTGTGCGGATGAAGGATGACAGATTGCTGAAGATTGTTCTTTTGAGCCAACCGTCTAGGGCTAAACGGAAAGCAGATCGTCCCCGTCTGGGGTGGGAGGACGTCATAAAGAAAGATTTAAAGGAAACGGGAACTTCGTGGGCGGGTGTAAAAAGGAAGGCTTTGGATAGATTGGGGTGGAGGAGGAGAGTGCGTAGCTATGTTGGCCTCAGGCGGCTTGGTGCTGCGGTGAGTTGTTAGTAGTATTATTAGTAATCACACTATTCCATCGTGATCTAGAGACATCAGCCCCATCTACGTCGAAAAAAGAAATAATGAAACAAAATCCATTAAACAATAAAAATGAAGGTGGAGAAAAAAATATCCGAATTAAATTATCCGGAGATCAAAATTATTTTTAAAAATTATGGATATCAAAATTATTTCACTACATCAAAATTATTGGGGTCTTTGGAGCCCCAAATGAGTGACATTTTTTAACCAGCCAAGGCAAAGAATTCCAGCGTAATATATAAAAGCTGGAAAAATCTATTACCTAGCTCAATCTTAGTCTACTAATTTTGGGACGCAGTAAACTCCTATGTCGAGGTGGCAGCCTGCTAAATCTGGTAACTATTGAATTATTAGTCATTAAAAGGGATAATTAGTCCATTTCATGACCCAACGTTTAAATCAAAAAGGTCATTATTAGCAGCCTGTTGATAAGAAAACTCAACAGAAAAGTTGTAATTAAATATGGAAAGATATTTCAATAATAAAGAGCAGTAGGAGCTTCTCCCTCCCGAAAGAAGTTAAGGAACTGATCTACTCTAGAAAGTGTAATTATAAGCAAATCAAGAGAACCGTTGTCTTTTGTTGTTGGTGTTCGCACATTGTTATTTAACTCAGGGGAGTTGCAAAGGTAATTTAATTTTAAATCATCAGCAACACCTACCGGGAAAGTACTGCCGTCTTCCATGGTCTGCAGAGAACAAAGTTAGCATTTCTATGTAATAGCCAGAAGAAGTGCTGTTTTTCTATAGCTCTGTAATTTCTGGATTTATAAAAACAACAACAAACAGTAGAATTAATTTGGTGGTAATAATTTTGGTCTTAGACTTAACCAAAATGTGTTGACGTAATCTGCAATTCCAGGGGGTAGAAATTGATTTGGGGGAAGGATAATTACACGCATATGCTAATGTGACACCTCGCTTCTTACCAATAGGGAGGTCATAATATTGAACTTATAATAATTTAGAACTAATAGTAATATTCAAGAAATCATAGGCCTGTGCTTGGACAATTAAATCGATATTTACTTGAAAGGGGAACTAAAGGTCAATGAACTTGTCAAAGTTCAGACTTTCAGAATACTTAATTAGGAAATTCAGAAGAGCAAAGCGATTAATTAAATCAGTGATCTTTTGGCGATTTGTTTTGGGAGCCAGATGATATGAATGAAGAATCTGAAGGAGAATGGTCTCTTTTGGATGACAATTGGGGTCAGTTTGTGTTCTTGAATTATTAGAATAGGCGTGACGGGAACCAAGGAGAAAATAGATTAGAGATAAATTTTTGGTGCCCAAAAGATGACGGTGCATCTGACATTTTTTTTTTTTCAAAAGATGATGGTGCATCTCACACTTTTTTTTCTAATAGCTTAGAATGCGGGAAAGATTTACTTTACATATTTGCGTCATAGGAGGTCAAAACTTCTATCGACTAGAAGTTTTGAGGACAAACACTTTTGGTATGAATAGCTCAAAACCCTTATTCGTTATATCCTGTGAATTTTAAGAAGCAGAAGATGTTTCCTATTTAAAAGTTATATATACTTGTTATTTAATGTTCTTTAATAGTACACGCACATATAGTACTTGATAATCTATAAACCAATAAGCTAAGCTAGTTCACATTGTTTTTTTTTGTATTTTTATAAATATTTTGTCTTTTAAAAAATGAAAACTGCGTCCATGCCAACAAAGGAATGAGACCCCGAAGACCGAAATGAACATCAAAAATGGGTGGAATACTGCAAGAAACATGGGACTAACCGAGAGTGACAACAATAGGACCTTAGTACCATTGTTCCTTTCTATTTAGTTAGTGACAAATGCTGAATACTAG
>JAQQPU010015858.1:0-15613 GCA_029168905.1 Artemia sp. Kazakhstan ARC1039
TCAGACTTCTAAGTTGTAGGGCTGAATCTGTATCATCATTTGCTGGACCCAGGCATTTGCATCATGGAGTGGGCGTGACAGGATAGTCTCTAGTGGGCAATGGTCAGTTGTAACAAAGACTTTGCAACCATAGATGTAGTGGTGGGAGTGTTTGTTTCCAAAAACGATGTTATCAGGGGCGGATCCAGGATTTTTTTAGGGGGGGCGCAAAATAGGTTGATCTGAAATTTTTTTAGGGGGGGGGGGTTAAAATAGGTTAATCCAATAAACTTGCATTAGGAGCAAGTTTAATTAACACAAACTTGAGTTAATTAAGTAAATTACACTAATTTGGACTACGTTAGGGGGGCGCACATCCCCCGTGCCCCCCTGGATGGCATACAGCTCTTTCCCCATCTGTGAATAGTTCTGCTCTGTCTTGCTTAGCACCCATGAAGCAAAACCAAAGATTTTATCTTTCAAGGATAGTTCAGCTCCCAGCCCATGTTTTGATGCATCAACCTTAAGGTCCAGTGTTTTGCAATCAAGTTCAAAAATAGATAAGCTGTCTGATATAGACCTTTTTATTTCTTCCATTGATGATTTGTGAACAGCTTCCCACTTGGATTCTGTGGCTTTCGTCAGGTCTCTCAATGGCTTGTTATTTGAAAATAGATCAGGTATGTATTTCTATAGAAAATTCAACATTCCAAGTAACGTCTGAAGATCCTTTTTCTCAACCATTACCATGGCATGTCTTTTTTAAGTCAAATTCCGGTTTCTTTAGCTCTGTTGAGAACTGCAGTAAGCCTTTTGTCATGCTCTTTACTGGATTTTCTGTATACTAAGATGTCATTCACAAGTATTCTGATGCCTTTAAGACCTTCAAATGCTTCTTCCATTTTCCTGTGGAACTCATCTTGTGCCAACACAAGGCCAAAGGGATATCTCTTCCACCTATAGCGTCCAAATATTGTGCTGAAAGTTATTAGGTATGAAGATCGAGTAAAGAGTGGTAGTATCCAATAGCCTGAGCGAGTGTGTAACTTGCTGAAAATAACTGCTCCATCTATCTCGGCAACAGCATCCTCGAAGGTTGGGATAGGGTAGTGTGGACGTTTTATGGCCTTATTAAGGTCCATGGGGTTAATAGATAATCTGACAGTTCCATCCTTTTTCTCAACCATTACCATGGTATTTACCCAATCTGTTGGTTCACTAACCTTTTCAATGATGTCAAGGGATTCCAACCCATCTAGTTCGTTTTTTAAGCTTCTCTTTCATTGCTAGTGGTACTTTTCTACCTGGGTGACCAGTTTGGGTTGCATTGTCTTTTAAATGTATCTTGCATTCTATTTCAACTTTCTATATGCCCTTAAACACGTTAAAATTTTCAGCTTCTGGGGACTGTTCAATGTTCAGAACGAGCTTGATCAGGTTCAGGTCTTTACTTGTCTTGAGGCCAATTATGGGTGTGGTATTTGATTTGACTATGTAGAATACATGTGATTGTATAGGTCCATTTTTTTAGCTGCATGACAGGCTGCATACCCCAAGGTAGGGTATGGCTAATCTACAGTAGCTGGTGAGTCATTGAGTGGCTTTGGTTACCTTTGGCTTTCCTGACAGTTTACTTAAGTATTGAGATGGAAGTATGTTGACCAGAGCACCATTGTCAACCTTGAATTTGATCTTCAGCTCTCTACTGACAGATATTTCTGCAAAAACTTCATCACTGCTGGAGTCTTTTCCAATCACATATAGAAATACCTCGGTTTCTTCCTGATTTTGCAATTCACTAGTGAAACTAGGGCTCTCTGTTGCACCATTGCCAACAGCATTCACTGCCTTGCTTCTGCAGACTTTGGCAAAGTGGTTACTCTTTTTGCACTTTGAATATGTTTTTCCTTTAGCAGGGCATATGTGTTGGAGATGGAGAGAGTATGTGCCACCACAGAAGTAGCACTCTGCTTCCTTATGAGGTGGATAGTATTTGCTTTTTGAAATGGCATCCACTTTATTGCTTGATTTCTTTCTGTTGAAATGTTATGAGTTGTGCTTGGGTTGATTCATGTGCATGACAAATTGTGACAGGTTGGGTAAGTGTGAGACTGTCACCAATTCCCAAGAGTTTCTCACGCAGTCTAGGATTTGGCACTCCACATACTATTTTGTCTCTCACCATCTCACTTTCATCAGTATATCCACATGGTTTGACTAGAATTTTTTGTTCTGTTATGTATTTCTCAACATTTTCAGTGTCTATTTGGTCTCGCTTTTTGAAGATGTAGCATGAGAACACTTGGTTTTTCTTAGGGGCTGCATACTCTCTGAACTTTTTCAAATACACCTTGAATTTGTCTTTATCTGCTTCTGTGAGCTCAAATGTGCTGAATATTTTTCGCCCTTGATTACCAACCCATATGAGAAGGTAGGCACATAGCACTTTCTCTGACTTTTCAGCAAGGGGACCTTTGCACATCAGTGTTGCATGACTCTCGAACTTAATCCATTCAGAAGCGAGATCATTGGTGTTCCAGTTGATTGATGGTTGACTTATATCCATGACATCTGACACCATGTAGTATTCTTTGATTCAATAGTTTAATTTAGATATCATAAACCTCTGATGTTGTATAAATCATTATAGATATCATATAATTCATAATAAGCACAAGCAAGCAATATAAGCAAAAGCATACACAAGCAATATACAAGCAAGCACAAGCAAATATAATAGATAATGCTACACTTAATGAAGGGTGTTGAGGTGAAACTTTCATGGCTATTACTGCTACTATTCAGGAGTGGATCCAGGATTTTGTTAAGGGGGGGGGGGGGTGCAAAATAGGTTGATCCAATAAACTTGCATTAGGAGCAAATTTAATCAACGCAAACTTGCGTCAATTAAGTAAATTACACTACTTTAGACTACGCTAGGAGGGGATGCGCGCCCCCTCTGGATCCGCTGCCGCTACCATTCCTGATTTGCTACCATATAAGAGCAGGGGATGTTGAATTAAGCCAAAACACACTATTTACATGAAGGCCATCAAAGGTATGTATCTTCAATATCCCAAAAACATCTTAGAGTATTTAGGTTAAACTTTCAGGGATACTAATATTGCTACCATTTTTGTGGATACTACTACTGCTATTACTGCAAATAAACCTGTTATTATTCAACTAAACTAAAAAAGTTGAAGGGCATTCAGGTTGTCAAAATTGTATAGGCATAGATACTAGTCTCAGGAATAGAATTGGGTATTAAGTTTTAACTTTCAGGGAAAGTTGAGGAAGGTGCAAAATTAAATCAAAAGGCACTATGTATACACTATCCAGTTTGTCAAAAGGGTGTATGTGAAATTTCCCTGAAACAGCTAGGGGTGTTATGTTGGAATTTTCATTTAGGATTTTGAATCAATTCAAAAGACACTATGTGCATCCAAGTTTGTCATAAGGTTGTATTTACAACATACAAGAACTGTAAAAGATATTGAGTTGATACTTTTAGGGAATGTTGAGGGGGATATTTAACCAAAGGCTTGGTAAAAGGGCATATCCTTAGTATATTTGGAGTGGCTAAGGCGAAACTTTCAACGAGTGTTGAGGGGAATGTTGAACTAAACCAAACACATTATATGCAAGCAGTTTGTCAAAAGGGCATATCAGCAGTTTAACAGGTCATCTGAGGGTATTAAGTTGAAACTTTAAGGGCTTCTGCAACTACTACTATTAGAATTACTACTACTACTACTACTGCAGCTATTTATGGCTTCAGCTGCCACTACTTACAACCGTAACTGTGACTACTTGTTACTGTTTGTATCTCTGACTACTTGCAACTTTGACTACAGGTGGCTAGAAATCCAACTACTTGTGACTGTAACTACTTGGAACTGTGATTGTGACTACATATGACTATGGCTACAATAACTGCTTGTTTCTGCTGCTACTTGTGACTGTGACTGCAACTATAACAACTTGGAACTGTCATTGTGACTACATATGACTATGACTACAATAACTGCTGGATCCTGCTGCTACTTGTGACTGTGACTGCAACTAAAACAACTTGGAACTGTGACTACATTTGACAGTGACTATTTGCAACTGCTTCTGTTGCTAATCCTACTATTACTACTGTGATTGTGACTGCTGTTACTACTTCTACTGCTACTTCTACTACAAGTACTAGTACTACTATTGAACTAAATCAAAAGAGTTTAAGTGCATCTAAGTTGTCAAAATAGCACAGATCCAATATCTCAGGAATAGAATTGGGGATTTAGTCAGAACTTTCAGGAAAAGCTAAGGGGGATGTAAAATTAAATCTAAATGAACTACACGTACCCATATTGTCAAAAGGGAGTATGTGTAATATCCCAAGAATAGCTAAGGGAATTACATTGGAACTTCAGTGCATGTTGATGGGGATATTGAACAAAATCAAAAGACATTATTTACATCCAATTTTATTGAAAGAGCATATCTACAATATTTCAGGAAAGGTTAAGGGAATGAAGTTGAAGCTTTTAGAGAATGTTTATGGGTATGGTTGATTTATATTTTTCTATGCTCAACATTTTAGCATGTTAGGGGTTAGAATTCTGTCAGCCCTATAGAATCCTAAAGGTTAGCTTTCAACTAAAGGTTGATTTTCAAACATTAGGTGCATTTATGTGCATCCAATTTTGTCAAAAGAATATACCTCAGGAAAGGCTAAGGGAGTTAAGTTGAAACTTTAAGGGAATGTTTAGGGGTATAGTTGATTAATACTTGTCTATAGGTTATTCAAGATCATAATTTGATGTTGGTTAGAATCCAATTAGCCCTGTTATTGTGCAAGCATTATAGTGCAGCCATTATTCAAAATTGCTGCAAAGTTCTGTCCAAAAGTAAGCTAAAATATGGATTCTCTTAGAGAAAAACTGAAAAGACTTCAAATATTCTTTTCTTAACCAATGAATCGACTTCTGCCAATTAAAAACGAACAGAAATTAATTAAAAAAAAACTTTCCACAAAAGAAGTTTTTTAAGCAAAAGTAAAGAGCTATGTTAAACCAAAGGTGAGCAGAAATAAAGTCAAATAGTACGTCAAACATAAAACGAAAATAAATCACTGCAGTATCAATAAATAAATGAAACCCAAAACAAACAGGAATTACAAAAACAACCAAGTCAAATGAAAATGAACAGGAACTACTACAGAAAGGAGTAGGACTAACTCTCCCTGTGCTTTCTAAAGACCTAATAAAGTCAAATACTATGTTAAGCATAAAACGAGCATAAATCACTATAGTATCAATAAATAAATGAAACCCAAAACACACAGGAATAACAAAAACAACCAAGTCAAATTGAAAACAAACAGGAACTACTCCAAAGAGGAGCAGGACTAACTCTCCCTGTGCTTTCTAAAGACCTGAACAAAATTTATACTTTACTGAAATCAAATACATTGAAACGTTTTATCTTTTTTAACTTTAATAAATCTAAAAATTTTGAGACTTTGAGTAATTAATATTATTATATATTAAATTGTCAATCCACATTCATTTGTTCTTTTCAGTAATGTTTGTTACTATGGCATTTCTTTCTGCATCTTATGGAAAATTAAAACACAAAGTTGGAAGTAATATTTGTTTCACGTAAATAGGAATTATGCCATGGGCTTTAGAAGGTACAAGGGGCCTTCTGCTCTTTGTTGCAGTTTCTGCTGGTTAAAGTTTGACTTGGTGATTTATTGTAATTTCTGTTTGTTTTGGCTTTTAACTAAGCACATTATGCATGACGTATTATTTGACATTATTTCTGCTCATCTTTGGTTTAATGTTGCTCTTTACTTTTCTGTGAAAAACATCTTTTGTGGATTTTTTTTTAATCAAGTGTAAAAATGATGATGAATTCAGAGTATTGGCTCTTCTGACTATTTCGTGTTGCTCAGCATGGCATACTTTCTCCATTTTCTGGAAAATAGAAGCACATATTATCTATTAAGTTTCACCAGATATCTCACTCCTAGCAATATACATGGACCAATATGTTCCTCAATTATATTGGCCATATAACAAAACTAGTCCTCCCACGCAATGTCATTCGATTGGATAACGCTCCGCCCGTTCAATGTCATTGGATATATTCAACTTTTAAGAAGCCCAATCATCTGACCAGATTACTTTTTTAGGTTTGCAAAAATGTTGAAGTGAGAAATTTGTGTAAATATCAATAATCTGTGATAAAAGTTTACGTAGGAGTTGCATCAATAGACAAATGAAATAAGAGGCCCAAAGACAATCTTCGAATGGGACGGAAGTTGATTATACCCCTTTTTCACTGCTTTGAAACAGCACTCTCTGACCAAATCATAAACCTTCCCGGTTTTAAACTAAAATGGGAGGAAATATTATCCCTTTACAAGTCAAAACAGAGGTATTATTTCGATGCTACATATTTCAAGCAATGCAGGTTTATTGTCATACCAGGCCTCAGTACACCTCCCTACCTAAACTCTCAAGTTTGTGTTTACTTTTCGCAATTCCCTGTATAATTCACCTGTTTCTTCTGTATTTGTAAAATTTACCTCTCTCCTGATATAAATTTTGTGTAATAATTTATTTATGAATAGGCCTATATAAATTTCGTTGTATGAATGCATGCATAGTTGTAAATAAATGTTGCTGCTTACTCTTTATTTTAAGGTACTGGTGCATTATATGGTCCCTTTTAAAAAGTCAAGCTTGGTTAATTCTAATGAAATAAAATAAAATAGGATGAATATATAATAGTTCATAAACAAATTTGGGCTATATATTTGCACATTAGGGGGTGGGGGGGGGGAAAGCATAGCATATATTAAATGCTTAACCTAACCTAACCTAGGTACCTCCCCCCTAAACCCCCCAAAACAACAGTTTAAATATCGTAAACGCAATGAAAACTACGCTTTGCATTACATTACTCTATAGCGGTCTCTTGAATTAACCCGTCTGGCGGGTTTTTCGTGACTGGTTTCCTTGTAAAGGCCTATATAACGCACCAGTACCTATTTTAATAACTTAGTTCAACTCTTTACCTGATTCCTTTGTAAAATTCTCTCCGTTGTGTATAAACTATCTTAAAAGCAAAGAGCCTTGTTTATTGTTTCCTGAAAAAGTTAATTTTGTTAAATATCACCTGTTTCCATTGCTTGTTTAGGCAAGTAAGCTTCAATTTTTCTCAAGAGTGGCGTCATTTATACCAATATTCTGGGGGACACTGCTTTTACTCCCTCTGGAACAGGGGGGCGGGGCTCAAATCTTGGTAGACCAAAGTTGCAATATTCTGAACGATATAATGCTTTATGTGGTTTTCCAGGCTTCAGACCCTTGAAAATATCTTGTTGAAGACCTGTTTGCTCCTTCTGAAAAATTCTATTAGAAAGCTTGGCTGAACCAATGCAAAACAAATCTTCTATTTGTTTGTTTGAAAAAAAGTGTTCTCTGTATTGAAGTTTTCCTAAGATGTGGAAAATAGTGTTCATTTGATACTCCAAACATCAAAAAGACGCCGATATTTATTTCATATGAAGAATATTGCCCCTCTGTACACCCAAAATTCTACTAATAAAACTATTATTGCACATTTTTTACACAAATTATTGTTTATTAAAAACTTTGACTGAATATTCAAATTTTGTCCTAGTTTTACAATATAATCCAAAATTTTGACTCGTTTGCAGCAAAGCTATAAAAAAAATGTTCCTAATATGAATCAGCAATATATAGGCCTATAGGAGTGCTGCTATTTATGTTAAAAATAAAGATCACCATCTAGTAGTGTCTAGGGTCAATTTAAAACTGAAATTTTGGAAGGGTAAGTACCTCCGGCGAAATTTTGATGTTGATAGACTCCAGGATGAGAAATTGAGAGAAACTTTCCAGGAGCATTTGAATACTAAACTTGAGAGTTACATTTGACTATATAGAAGATGGATGGAATAATTTGAGGAAAATAATTTGTGAAGTTGCTGATGGTGTCTTGGGAAAAAGTTAGGAACGCAGCTAGGAATATTAGTGAATAAGTTTTATGTTCAGTAGAGAAGAGAAGGGGCCTGTACAAGAATTATCTGAGCAAAAGATCATATGAAAACAGGAGGAATGTAAAGAACTTAGACAAAACATTAAAATATGAACTAAGGAGGTGTGAAGTGGAGGCCATGGATACAATTGTTGAGGATCTGGAAGATACAGCTTACCAGCATAAAAGTAAAATATTGTACTGGTATGTTAATAAATTGAGAAGAGTAATCAATCTGGACTTGTCCCTGGTAAAGATAGGAATGGAGCCACAATTAGTGATAAGGAAAGAGTTAAAGAGAGATGGGCAGAACGTTTTGAGAATGTGCTAAACCGAGATAGAGTTATAGGAAAAGATATAGAGGAAAATGAAAAAGTTCGTGGTAACTTGGATGTAAAGGAAGATTTGTTTTGTGAGGAAGAATTAGCGACAGTACTGAAAGGATTGAAAAATAATAAGACACCAGGTGCTGATAGTGTGATAAATGAGTTTCTTAAATGTGGTGCCTCTGAGGTTTGAATATGATTCAGTTAATGAAGATTATGAATATGATTTTTAAAGAAGGGGAAGTACCTAGCGATTCTAGGAAAATCCTAATTAAACCACTGTATAAGAAAGGTGATAAGAGCGAGTGTGGTAATTATCGAGGCATTACCCTGGTCTTTTTAGGTAGCAAATTACTTAGTAGTATGATACTTTATTATACATACTACCAGAATTTTTCATGGAGAGAGAGCCGAATTTCCCAGTATTATTTAAAACTATCAGAAATTAAATTGAAAAATAAGTTTTTTTTTGTATTTGAGGAATCGTTCTTAAAGAATTAGGACAAAAAGTCAAAACTTTAGCGTAAAGAGCAAGGTCATGGGGGAGGGGAAACTTGTTTCCTATATGTAATAATTTCTGTTCGCCTTAAGTTTTGATGTTGCTCCTTACTTCCAGTTGAAAAAACTTGTTTTTTAAAATTTAATTTCTGATCGTTCTTAAATAATACCGGGAAATCCGGCTCTCTCCATGAAAAAATTCCGGTGCTTGTGTATTATACGCCACTCACTCAATTTTACGACGTGTAAAACTCGAGAACAAACCGGATTCTTCGTTAGTTTCTTCAACCGGTTTCTTCTTTAGTTACTTAAGAAACAAATTTGGGCTATATATTTGCACATTAGGGCGGGGGGTAGAGTATAGCGGGTCTACATGCAAAATGTGTTAGGTACCATTATTCTGCATAATATTAAGTAAGGACTGTTTTCTGACTTCAAAATTCCCAAATACTTTGCCCCCCCCTCTATGTGCAAATATATAGCCCAAATTATATATTTCCCATCCATTCTGTCACTTTTCTTTGTCTTGTCTCACGCTAAGCTGAAAGAAACTAACGAAGAAACCGGTTTGTTCTTGAGTTTTACATAGCGTAAACTTGAGTGAGTGGAGATTTGATATTTCTCTTCTATAATAGTAAAATAGAAGGGAAAAGAAAGAAAGGCGACTGGGATCCAGAAGAAAAGAAAACAGTAGTTTTTTCTGTCTCAGTTGACAAAAAGTCAGTCGGTTTCTCTGCAAGTGCCATGGGTGTCCCTAAAGAAACGCTGCAAGACCATATGAAAAAAGTTGAGAAGCTCAATATCCCTCGACAAAGTCTGGATATGAGTTTCTTTACACCCTTTTACAACACATGATAAATATTTACAGAGGAACAAGAAAAAGGACTAAAAACTTTCTTGAAAACGATAGCTGTTTTGCAGTTCGACCATACTCTCCTAGAAGCACGTAAATTTGCATGAACTTCAGCCATTATTAAGAGTATAAAAGTACGTGATAACAGGAAACACAAAGGTAGTGGAGGCAGTGGAGGAATTGCAGGTAAATATTGGTACCGTGGTTTTATGGATCGCCTTAAAACTCTATCAGTAAAAACGCCAGAAGGTACAAGCTTATGATGGGTAACTGATTTCAACCGTCACGGTGTAAGAGCTTTCTTTAACAATCTGGAGCAAGGTCTAGACACATGTTCAGACTACAAGACATGTTCACATGTCTGATAAACACATGTTCGGACTACAAGACATTTGGAATGTTCATGAATCGGGTCCGAAAACATCCACAAGCCTGGTAAGATCATTGCGCAGCGAGGTCAGGAATAAGTAGAGAAGGTCACTTCAGCAGAAAGAGGTCAGTTGACCAGAATTTGTGCTGGTATTAATCCATTGGGAACACAGTCCCTCCTCTACTTATTTCTCCAGGAAAACCATGCCCAGAAATTTTATTCAAGGGAGCTTTACCAGGAACCATCATGATCGGCTCAGAAAATACTTCTGTGTGAATGACAGCCTCTCATTCTTTGCTTTACTTGCAGAATTTTATCAATCAAGTCAAACCCTCCAAACTGTCATCTGTTCTTCTGAAAAAAGACAACCAGATCAGCCAATACACTATTGAATTGCTTGAAATGGCTAAAAATAGTGGTGTTGTACTTTTAACTGTCCCTCTCCACACTACTCACAAACTACTGCCTCTAAAAAGGATAGCCATGGGGTGCCTTAAGGCCTACTACAACCAGGAAGCTGCAAATTTTATGACTGCCCGTAAATGTAAAACTATGTCTGTATAACATTGCTGAGTTGCTGGGGAAAGCATATCAAAAGGATCTCACTCCCGAGAATATAATCAGTGGAATCAGAGCAAGTAGGGTCTACCCCACCAACAGAGATGTCTTCAAGGAATGTGAGCTCCTCTCGTCCTGTGTCTCAGACAAAATGCCTACCGCATCTAGTGAAGCACTTACCAGGGAAGTTTTTTATGCTCAGCGCAAGTTCTGTGCGATGTTTAAACTTCTTCTTTAATATAGATCCCAAAGAGATGGAGCATAGGTTATGTCTCTAAATGAGAAACAAAGATCAGCAGATGATTCGTTAAAAGTGATTGTCCATGCAAACCTCTTTTCAAAAGGCTCAACAAGAAAAATCAACAGGAAAACAATATGAAAAATTCAGAAGTGCTCACTGACACCCCTGTGAAAGAACGCATTACTGCTGAGATGAAAGCTGTATCTGCCAAGAAAGGGCTAGTTCTGGAAAGGAAGAGAGTCAGAGAAGGGAAAAGGCTAAAAAGCAAAAAGCATGTTTCTCGTAAGGAGTTGCAGTTGGAGTGACGGTTCTGACGTAAGTGATCTTGTATACAACAGCTCTTCAGACTCCAGTATGGATGTTGAAGACGAGCCCTATACCAGCAACTTCCAATTTAACACTGAGAAAGTCAAGGCTGGTGATTATATTTCTGTTGAGCTGAAAAGCTAGAAAGGGAATCCTGTTCACTATATTATCATTATCAAAAAAGAAGTAACTCAAGAACTTAAGGTCCAATTTCTGAAGGAGACTGGAGCAAGAGACTTTGCGCTAACTGACGAGACGGATAGTATCTTAAAGACAGAAGTTGAAATGAAACTGCAACCACTAACATGTGGAACACCAAGATTAGCGGAAGGGCTTACTTTTGGTGTTGATCAGTAAATTTATAATATGAAATTAATGCTCTTTAGTTTTTTTTTAACTTCATTGGCCCTCCCTTTTATAGCCAAAGAACAAGTTTGTATGTTCCCCTGGCCACTTTTCTGTTTCTTTGGTCAGGTGGCCAAACATAAGCCAGAGACAGCCGAACCAGTCCCGGGGTGGTCCAAGTGCAGCACTTTTGACCTCTGAAATGCGTGCACTGCGAGGGGAAGCACCTGTCTTTAGCTTAAAGTGTAGAGTTATCCGAGATGCGGCAAAAGCTAAAGGTGAATGAGTGTTTTTTTCATTTACTCAAGAAATATGTACGGACGTGCTTCCCATAAGTTACAGTTCCTGTACGACGGAATCCATAAGCATGACGTGTTATGCTTCCAGGAACATTTTCTTACAGAAGAGAATATGAGTATGTTTGAACGTAGTCCAGACAAACAATATTTTTTTCCATCCTGCTATTCGGAAAAACTCAGCTGGTTGACCTTCGGGTGGACTTGGACTCGTAATTAGTCAAGAGCTAAATGTCTCCCTTATTGAATCATGTGGTTACTTCTTTGCAGTTAAAGCTGAAGCAGCTCCGATATCCAACATTGTGACTGTTTACCTACCCACGAACTATAGAAACCAGGCTTCAGAAATGAAGTTCAACGACACCTGCTCTCGCCTTGGCCGACCGACTACTAGCTCGGCTGTGCAATGAAAGAGTGGTGATCTGCGGTTACTTCAATTGCTCACCAGACGACGATACGCAGTTCACTGCACTACTTACCTGTTTTTCTAAAGGCATGCGACTTAAACCAAAAGATAATAGTTTTACCGTCATCCATAATACCTCTGGTGCAACTTCTGATATAGACCATTTTTTCTGCAACTTTACGGCCTGTGATAGACTGAGTAAAATTGATAAGGAATACGTTTATGGTGATCATCTTGGCCTTAGCCTCCGAATAAGTAGAGCTTTCGCCAAACAGGCTCGAAAGTTGCAATGGTACACTCGTGATGATTGGAGTAAAGCTGATGCTGTGCTAGATAGTACGGCTCTAGGTTATGTGCTTTCGAAAATTAAAATCCCGTTTCAGCTAGTTGAACACGGTTGTTGTGAAGACCGAACTGGATTTCATATTTTTACTGAGGAATTAATCCATAGTATGAAACTAACACAGAATTACGTTGTACCTGTTTCGAGAGTTCATCTTGGCACGCGAAAGTCGTGATGGTCAAACCCTCAAGGAAAGGCAGCAAAAAATCGTGCCAATCAGTGCTATCGGGAATTGAATTCGCAAGGTCGACCTAGATCTGGGACGCTGTTCCGGCTATTTCGCGAGTCTAAAAAGCAATATAGTCAAATAGTTGATGAACTGCAAGTGCAAAATGTGGAAATGTTATCAAAAACTCTGTCAGATTCACCCGAAAAGCTGTGGAGACTGTTAGTCACAGAAACGAAGTACTGATGGTGATGTGAAAATATCCAGTGGGGAGTGGGAAGATCACTACCGGAGTGTGGGAAAATCCGTGGACCTAACCTTGGATACGGAATATGAAAAAAAAAATTTCAAGCCTCACTACAGGTTTTACCTAATCACCGTAGCTTAATAAATGTGAGTGCTGGTCAAATTATAGCAGTTGTTATGAAACTGAAAAAAGGGAAAGTAATGGGACTTGATAAAATTAAAAGTGAGCACCTTAAGTTAGGTTCGAAGCTTCTTTTGAGTTGATTGCATTGCTTTTTTTGATGTGTCTGAACACTGGTATTGTCCCGCAGAATTTTTGTTGTGGAAAAACAACTAATATACAGAAAAAAAGGGGGTGACAAAGTATATATTCCTCGTTTCGCCTCATAACAGTTTTTTCGGTTCTTGGTAAGGTTTTCGAAAGAATTCTGCTACCGCATCTAGTCTGGTCTTGTGTTACGGGTTTTAAGCAGTTTGGTTTTAAGGTTCGTCATGGTTCTGCAACGGCGCATAGATTAATGAAAAAGATTTTCAGGCAAGTAACCTAGTCAATCTGTAGTGTGTAGTCTTGATATAGCTGCAGCATTTGATTCAGTTTTGCACCCACAGTTTCTTCTGACTATTCTAGAGAATGGGGTTGATCCCAGCATAGTCAAGGTCCTGCATTTTTGGTATAATAATAGTGTTACTTGTGTTTGTACCGGTATAATAGAATATGACGGAAGATCTGTACCTATTCTTACAGAAGAAATACACCTCAAGAAAGGAGTCAGGCAAGGATCAGCAATTAGCCGGTTTTATTTAATGCCGCAATTTACTTTGTTGCACAGATCTCTGGGTTGCTAGGAAAGATTTTCCTAGCAACCCAGCTGTGATGTAGATGGTCGCAGTTCTTCCAGGATCGTTGACCATCGACATCTATATGGATTGGTTGCACTGACACCTGGGTGGATCAGAGACAGAAATATCCAATGGTTGCTTGCAATGGGATGGTATTGTCAGCAGGATGATCCCATGGTCCTTAGCACCGTTTTTCACATTTGGATGAAGATGAGCATCATGATTCTCTGGTGTGAGGAGCTTTGAGCATCAGGAGAAGCATGCAAATGCTTTACAAAATATTTGATGTAATTTATTAACATAGGGCCTTTGATCCACCTACGAAGATAAGACCTGCTATTCCTAGCACAGTGTTACAAATATAGCCTCTTATTTAAAAAAATCCATACTTTCAGGCTTCCAAATGTATTTTAAAAATGTGTAATTACATAGTGGATCAGTGTTATAAAAGTTGGTTTGTCATAACAAATCCGTTAGCAGGCATTTCAATCTTGGAAGGCCTAGGCTGCAGCCACAGTTTATATAATTATCCAGTATGATCTTTCCCTATCTCACCCATTATAAAAACCCGGACCAAGGTGCGAGTGCTCCAGAGAACGTTTTTGCAGATAGAAACATAGGCGGCATCAGATCTTTTCACGGGTAGACAAGTCAGACTGTGATTTAATCGGAAACAAGGGGAAACCCGCTATTAGAATAATGCACTTTGTTGGAAACAATCGGAAACAGACTAACCCGCTAATGCAGAAAGAAGTGGGAGGAGCTTTTTGTTCGCACCGAGAACAAAGACCAGAAATGATCTGCGATAAGATTACTGGATAATTATATGAACTGTGGCTGCAGCCAAGCATGGATGTAAGGCTTGTATGGGCGGGTTTTGGAAGCATTTGAAAAATGTAATAGGGTTAAACTTACAGAATTGTAAACACTGAGATTTCTTGGAAACAAGTTCCCAAAGGCTCTCCTGTATAAGTCTGATGTTAATTAAATAATGATAAAAGAAGAAAATAGATAATACTAGGTTTTGAGGATAATTGTGGATAACAGCCAGTGACTTGCGAAGTTTCTAACTTATGAATGGGCCCAAATATGTTGAAGTTAAAACTGGGATTTGAGAATGATTGATCAAAACATAAATGTTTGCGGTGAACAATGATCGCACCGGTAGTGGCGCGAAAAATTTTTCGGTGGCACGCCGGCGAAGCGCCGCCACTGCTATTTAATGCGCCGCCACTGCTCTTAAGTTTGATTGGATGTATTTTGGGAAATGATGGGCGTGGAGGAGGGCTGGTTACCTTCCAATCACTTTTTACTCTTAAAAGGGCACTAGAACTTCTGATTTCCCATCAAGTCAGCCCCATTTAAAATTTATACGACCACCCGTTCCATAAAAACCTTACATGCCCCAGGGACTAGAACTTTGAATTTACAATAAAATAAGCCTTTCAAATCAAATAATAACATTATATATCCCTGGGGCATTGCCTACAACCCTTACCCCCCAGGCTCGGGTGATTGTGTCAACCCCGAAGGCTTTATTATATGATGTTTGGACTATTTTTGAACAAAATGGCTGGCTGTCCTTCAATCACATTTGACTCTTAAAGAGGACACTAGAACTTTCAGTTTCCAATCGAATGAACCCCCTTCGAAGTTTTGTATGGCAACCAAGGGCGGATCCAGGATTTTTTTCTGGGGGGAGGGTTACTAATTTTTGACTCAGTTTTCGACTAATTTTACTGATTTTTACCTAGGTTTTACTAATTTTCGACTTATTTTCGA
>JAQQPU010015859.1:1586-14402 GCA_029168905.1 Artemia sp. Kazakhstan ARC1039
TACGTTAAATTTCTGTATAGAGCATTTAGTGTATATTCCACAAGACCCTATTTAAGGAGGTATTATTATTAATCTTGAGTCTGATTTCAATTGCTTGTCGGACTACCTGTTTAATGCCTAGGTCATTGCTAATAAGGGCAGATTCATCAGAAAGTATGTTGTGGCTAGGATTTTCAAATACATGGCTGCCTAAAGCAGAATCAAATGAAATAGTAGAAATATTAGAATTTAGAGCTTTGACAATATCATCTTTATGCTGTTGTATGCATTTCTCTAAATTCTGGTGTGTTATACCTACATAGTATTCGCTACAATCGCATGGTATTTGATAGACCCCTCTTTGGCGAGTAACTGGGGTTTGATCTTTACCAGAATTTGGGAAATTTTTTATTTTGAAATTATTGGTAAATACTACGTAGGGATTATTTTGTGTGCAAACTTTTTAAGATTTGTAGTAATTTTGGGATGTAAGGGAGGTAAATTATGTTTGAAGGCTTGTCGGAAATCTCGCAAGGTAAAATATCATTATTTTTACGGGATTGTCTTTTCACTCTACAGTTAATTACACTATTAATAAATAAAATGGGATACCCATTTCCAAAAAGTATGTCCATGACAAAGTTTAGTTCTGCTATGATGCGGGAATCAGAACAAATGTTTAGGGCACGATCGACAAGAGAGATTACGATAGTCCTTTTAACTTCTGGGGGTTGCTTTGATTTAAAATGCAAATATCTATTATTTTGTGTTGGTTTTCCATAAATAGTAAAATTGAATTTATCTAAGCTACAAATAATTAACACATCTAGGAATGGGATTTTATTTTATTTGCGATTTCGATTTCTAAAGTTAACTGTAAATTTCTATCTTATGTATTAAGGTGATCTAAAAGACCCCTAAGTTCATTTCCCCCATAATTCCAGAGTGAAATTACGTCATCCATATAACGTCCCCAAAAGACATGTTTCAAAAAGTAGGAATCTAATGCACAATTTTCAATATGTTCCACATAAATATTCGAACACTTCCCATTCAAAATTATTGTAGTCAGTGACAGTGATACGCCTTGGGTAAACCCAAAAATCAAAGCGATAATCATGACCCGATGCCAACTTTACTCGAACGGTGAAGTAACAGCGGCAAAAAAGTTGCGCAATCACATTGTGAAAGTAAACAGAGCTGCTGAGAAAGCTTATGTCCGTGATATTTCTACAGAAGAACAGAGTTCAGAGTCAACTTTGTGGTTGATGTCTGGTATTGTGCAGATCTCACTGAAGTCAAAGGTTCCAATCCAGTATCCAAAGGAACAGATACTTTCTTTAGTCAAAGGCCGGGTCGTTACTTTAGTTTTCTTCACTTTTGGGAAGTTGGCTTTGGATTCCCAGAAAATCATAAAGTGATCTGAGTTCTGTAATGGGCCTAAAGAGTGCGGTGGTAGGTATTGGTTGGAAAGGTCCTTGAAAATTAGGTCCAGTATGCTCCCAATTTGGTGGGTCGGAACTGCCATTACTTGTTTCAGGTCTAGCATATTTGACATCCACTGCTTATTTGTTTGATTAAAGTCTCCGGCAGTAATAAGTGCGGGAGCTGTATACTGTCGACGGATGTTGTCTATAAATGTTTGTAGATATTGAACTAAATCTCTCCTGTTTTTTGCACTCTCAGGATAGTACACTACCGCGATGATGAGACACGAGAACTTTCGCGACAGGAATTGGGGTTTGTACTCGGCCCAAATCACTTCGTGACAGGAGTCAGTAGGTTTGTTTAACAGTTTGTACGGAATGTCATTTCGAAAATACAAACCAACACCTCCACCTCGGCGCTCTAGACCACGATGACGCCTTGTATTGCAAAAGCTCGCATAGCCTTTAATACGACCCATCTAATCAACATCCCAACATTTGGTCACTGCTGCTATGAAGCAGCAATTTTGTTTCATGAGGACCTCAAGCTCGTCCATTTTGTTGTACAGTGACCGGGCGTTGCAGAATAACAAGTTTGGCATTTTCACTTTCACTGAAAACCACTCTGGTTCAAGCATTGGAGGGGATGCATGAACAGCATGAGGCACCGGGTCGTATACCAGGGTTGTAGAATGGGTGGGATTTTAAACGGGGGTCTACAGTTAACTTCTGTCAGTGTCCTTGGTCTACGAATTCGTTTATGGTTCGACCTTTCCTCCGAAATATGCACTGGAATGCTGAACCGCTTATTCCACTATCCTCATCGACATCCGCGCTTTTTATGTTTGGTTCGGTGAACTAAGTCTTCAGGGTCCGGCAACGTCACAACATTGCCATCTGGTGGCTTTTTAGGAGTCCAAATTGCCATAGAGTGACGATTGTAGATGGCGCTACGAATGTAGATGGCACTACTAGATATTGAAGTGAATAAAGTTCGTAAATCGTCAATTTTTCGATTATAACTGGCATGAATACTGCACTAAACAAAGTCGAAAAGGTCAAGTCTTTGATTACTTACATTGACAGGGCAAGAAACTTGGAACACTAGCACTAATAAGCTGAACTAGGTATGGTTGCGAAATGGGCTATTCAGCGCTACGCCTCTATTGCAGAGGCTTAATGAGAATTTCCATTGATTTCGTTTATTTTTGAAATAAGATCAACTTGGTTGAAGTGAGGAAAAACAGCCGTGGCTAATTGGAGTAAAGCCAAGACAGGTAGTCCAAGTGAGAGGCAACCCTGGAATAAAGTTTTTCAGAATTGTGTAAAAATGATTCATTCACTCGTTGGTAGATAGTCTATCATCCCTCTTAGGGCAGAACTAAGTTAGGTAGGCATGGACTAAGGGTCCATGGGCTAAGAATTTAGTTGCCCTTCGTTTTACTCTCTTAAGAGTATCAACATCCTTGTTGTATAAAGTCAGGATGGTACCATGACCAAACTCTAGGATGGGTACCAGGGACCTGTGGAGTGTAGCAAGTACTGGCAAATTGTCGAATCTGAATTTTTGACACCTGAAGTTTCTACGATGGAAACTTTTTTCACCACTGCCTCTTTGTAAGAGACCAACGGTTGCAGTCCTAAAGGCTTCCAAGATATATCGTCCATCCACTCACAAGTGTTTTCAGTGGCCCTCTGTAATTTTTCAGCCTATTTTCTGACTTGACACAACTGCTGGACACAACTTGGTATCATCGACATAGTGGAGAATTGTTGATTGGATTTTGTTAAAAATACCATTATCCTCACTTTGGGTCATTAATTTGATAGTTTTTGTGAAAATATTTTTTTATTCATTGAAAAAGAACATGAACTAGAGCCGTGTATATGAAGATTAAAGAGGGGACCGACCCCTATGGTTCTCCGGCAACTTGTTTTCTACCTGTAAGAAAATCGCACATCTATTTCTACAGGCTGTTTGAGGTGGTGAAGGTCCCAAGTCTGTATTTTCTAGTTTTGGAGGAATTATTTATGCGGGACTTTGTCGAATATCTTATGCTAATCTAGATAGATATAATCTACCCGTAGACCTTTATAAATACCTTTACTCCAGTCCTCACGGCAAGAAGCATTTGCAACTCAGCTGATTTTTTTTAAGATTTTCAACTGCTTCTCCGTTAAAAGGCCATTCGATTTAAAATGATTAACAGTATGGTCTGAAATGATTGACCCGAATATTCTACAGCGCACAGTTGTCAGATAATCGGGCAGTAGTTTTGTGCTATTTCTCGCTTTCCGACGTTGAAGGTTGGGGCTACTGTTGCACTTATCCAAATCAGGGGGACTTTTACTCTTTTAAAAGATTTCTTGTATAGATCATCGCCAAAGGCTCTGCAATAGCACTTGTTGTTTTACGACGTTCCCTTATAACAAGTTGATCCGGTCTGCAAGACTACGCTGGATTGAGGGATTTTAGCTTACCGAAAACTTTTGTGGCAGTAATTTCAAGGTCCGGAATTTTCCGACTGCTGAATTCAGAATTCTTTTGTATATTCGCTTCTAATTCCCGAATAAATACAGCCGAGAGTTCTCTATTACATTTGCCTTCTCTTTTGGGTTATCAATCAGATTCTGAGTCTCGGCATTACGTAAGGGAGGTATGCTATTTCGGATGCTGCTGCTGGAGTTACCTTACAGCCAGATTGTTTTTGGGTTTTCCGTATATTTTGAGCAATTAGTTCTTCACACTGTTTCGCTTCTACCCATTTTCCTCTTCCCTGATTCGTACGAATAGTACCAATATTCGCTCTTTCTCAGGAATCCACTGATTCTTGTAAGCCTTCCATGCCTCTTGCTTTTGTCTGATGAGTTTTGCAGTAGCCTATTTTGTGAAAGTGCTACCCTGCGACAGATTTTCTTGAAAGGGATGTGCTTGTCTTGGGCTGCATCCATAACCGATAGGAATTTGGAGTACATACCCTCTGCTGAAGCCCAGTTCATACAATTCTTCCTCCCCGTTAATATTGCGTGGATCTGTTCGCATAGCTTCATAATTTCCTTTGAAATAGCTTCATTTTGAATGCATTTTGGTATTGTTGTTTGTGTTTTTACTTAAAAAAGAATCATCTCTCGATCAGACTTTTCAATCGGTAAGAGGAATTGTTGGTTATGTATGCAGTATGTTCAACAGGGTTGGCGTATAGTTTTTTTTTTCGTAGTTCTCCGTCATTTTCTTTTTGTACGAAGACGAGTTTTCAATAAAAAAAATTAATAACAATGAGTTCTGCTTGGGTAATTACAATTTTGGGTAACCTCAGAAATTTAGGCTTATTGGAGATCGAAATCTATCTTTCTATGCATTAAATTAGGATTGTTGCTAAGTACATAAACAAGTCTTGAATTAAAAAAAAATAAAAAATTAAAACTTGGTAATTTGCAAAAAAGGCAATTAACTGTTCTATTCTTTTTAATTGGTACAGAATCGTGTGCTTTTTCTATATTTGGATTTTTAGTGTGGGAACTTCACCATGACATTTTGTCTCCTTGACAAGCTAACTAAGCCAAGACTAATCTAGCCAAATCAGAAAAGGCTTGCTTACTCTCAAGTACAGACACCCACAGTCTCCATGTTTACCCATGGGTTGAAGCTTTTAAGTTTCTTTTAACAACGTGGGATTAAGAATGTGATTACACCAGGAAACACCAGCTTTAACCCAAGAAAAAATTTTGAATTGAATTTGAACACGAAATCGTACTTTTTCCCATAAAAAGTATTCCACACAGGTTCCAGTAAAGTTTATTAAAAGTTATCTGTGTAATTTCTGCAGTTAATGATGTAAAATTATTAAAAACACCTTTTTTTTAATGAGTCCAAATCATGATTATTTTTTTTCTAAGGTAACCCTGAAGATGAAAGAACATTAAAAGTCTGGGTGGTATTTGATGGAAAATTGTTATTTCATTTTTGAATTCAGTGTAAAAAGCTCATATACTTTAAGTCTTGATACCAAAGTTTAATATTGTTTTATACTAGCGGGTTGTATTAATTCATATATGGAGAGAGTTGAATAGACATCGCAGTATTTCTAACATCTACTTCATTTAGACTTCATTTCTTACTGCTTCCTAATCTATTCAGAGTTTCGTCCTACTCCAATCGCTATTTGCTTCCTAATCTATTTAGTGTCGTCCCCAGGGTTGCCACCAGCTCAAAAATAAAATCCCGGTTTTTCTTCCAAGAAAATCCCGAAATTTTGAAAAAAATCCCTGAACACGGTTTTTAGGTTTTACAACATAGGGCTGCACAGTGATGACGTAAAAATCAAGGCGTGTAATACAAAGTACGGTGAAACGTGGTTTCTAGTTGTCAGTAACAACTGATGGTCAATATTCCTAGTATTATTTCGACATGAAAACGTTCTGGTGGACTAGTAGGATCTACGACGAACATTTTAGGCCAAAACGATTCGCCAAAGTATCGAGAAAATGTGTCGACGCACCCACGTTTCATCGTTATTTGAATTTCCTGCCCAAGAATTGACGTCAGCTTTGCAGCCATATAGTGCGTCCAGACTATCTTTTTTTTTTGGAAAATGGGACGGAAATCTGGAAAAAGGAATAGTCGTCCAGACTAGGCGGTTTTTTCAAAACTTGGTGGTTTTCACAAAAAATATCTGTACAAATTTATCAGCCATCCTCGTCAAATCTGTTTTTCTGTGGCAAAACCTATAGTAAACAAATTTAGAGCCTTAGCTAGACAATTTACCTTTTTACTATTCAAAACCATCTTAGACAGCTATTTTTATTTATCACTTATCGTGTCTAAGCGTCTCCTTCTTCTGGCATTTTTTCTAGAAAAGCTGTCCACACCACCACTTCCGTCCCATTTTTCCATTTTCTGACCCTCTGATTATTCCTACCCAGAAAACAGAAAAATGGGACGGAAGACCTGTCAACATTCCTAGATTTCTGTCCCATTTTCCAGAAAATGGCTAGTCTGGACGCGCTAATATTCAATATGACTTGGCAAGCGGTAAAAGTGGCCTTTTATTATGTCTCCACACCTCCCTTTCCCTTTTACCATACCTGCTTTTCTGTTTAGCGAAAGTCTCGCCAATCAAGAAACGGGCAGCGGAACCATCATTCATCTTTCAAGAGCATCCTTTTAAAATCTCAAGGCCCGACTTCACTACCCAGAAAACTTGGATTCCGAATGTACTAAAAAAAAGAATCATCTGCTTTCACACGAAAGAATCCGAAAGAAAAACAGACCCCTTTTTCCCGAATCTGGGTACTTAGAATCCAACTTTCTTGGTATTAAACCCGGCCTTTGGGTATTTGAAGAAAAAACTGTAAAGCAACAGTCAGAAAAACTGTTACTACCGAGTTATTAGTAAAAAGCGCTAAGTAAAGCCACCAATTAAAAAAATAACTAGTTTCTCAGATATTTATTGGTACGGTTCAGTAATCATTTTGGTAATCACAGCTCCAATGAAAACCCTAAGAAACTAGACAAATGAGCTTCAGTAAATCAAACTATGCTCGGTTAGCACAAGTATAAACACTAAGTCTTTTTAATGAACATATTCCAGATAAACATTTTCAATTTTTCTTCGTTTATCTGGATACTCCTCTGCGATCTTCAAAGTTTGGAACTTAAAATACTGGGTGGAATATAATGCGCATGAAAGTGTTTAAAAATATTAGAAAAATCTGGGGAATACGCTGATAGCGATCTTTTGACCCAATTGATGTAAGTTCTTTAAACAGCACAAACGTACGACTACGTATATTGAACCTAAACTATTGAAACCTGCTACAACCTATGGAAATCACAGAATGCTGGCAGATCATTTGGTCATGTCTTTATAAAACTAATTTTTCGCGAAGTTCCATCTGCAAAACACCGAAATAAAAAGACACTGGAACTCAGCTCTACTGAGCATAACAAGTTTTCCGATGTTATTTGTCGCTTCTGCTGCTCTAGATTTCGGAATACATTCGAGACTCATAAAATGATGTCAAGAACTCAAGCGAATGTTTTTGTTTTGAATTCACCGCTCGTCGTTACATTAGAGTCAAATTTTCAGAAGTCAAATCCTGAACGAAAAAATCGTTTCCCCAGTGTAATAGTGCAAATGCAGAGAGAACAAACAAACAAACAAATGAGAATATTCGTGATACCGTACAGAAAAAATAGACTATCAGCCAAAATCGTTGAAAAACTCTTTTTAGCAAAAAATCCCGGTTTTCTTACAAAAATACCCGATAATCCCGGGAAAAAAACCCAGACAGCAAAAAAAAAAAAAATCCCGGAAAATCGGGATTAATTCCGGACGGTGGCAACCCTGATCGTCCTACTATTTATTCGCTTGAATTGTGCCTCTTGAATAAATGAAGCTAAGAAGTTTGACCTAGTTAAAATAACTTTTTTGCCAATCAATAATGAACAATTTGACAGAGACTGACTGAGTCAATAAATTAAGTAGTTGTGTCGGGTAGTGGTGCTGCTGAATCAGTGATTAAGGATTAAATAAGTCTTTAGCATTATGAAACTACTAAATAAAAAAGTTGTAAAATGAAAGCATCAGAAATAGACTGAGACAGAAATAATTAATATACTTACAGAAAATAGTTGTTATTCATAGGTCCACAAAGTTAAATTTGGGGCGTGGGTTGACACCTACTGAATCTATAACATTAACTAAATTGAATTTGAGAATCCATCTAAATTTTTCCTACTGGAGGTATTTCAGGTTCATCTTATGGGGGCTCCATTTGTCTACTAGTTGCACCTTATTGCTTTGCTTCTTAGGTGAATTTAACACTTCGTAAGCCTGGCAGTAGACTGGAACATCAAGGGATAAAGATCGAATTCATAGGCCAAGTAGAGCTTTATTATGACCGTGGCAATCATCATGAATTCCAGTCTTTGGTTAAAGAACTGGCGCGACCAGGAGAGTTGACGCATTCGATGAGTTTCAACTTTGAGTTTGTCAATGTGGAAAAACATTACGAATCATATACAGGAGCCAATGTCAAATTGAGGTTAGTATCTACTGTAGACGCTCCTTAGGCTATAGTATGTGCTTTTGTAGGGATACGAAGACTTTTATTGAAGTAACATAAATATAGTGCTTTTCTCACACTTCCAGTTTCTCAAGTTAGATCCTAGAATAAAAAAACGTGTCTAAAGAGTTTAGAAGTACGGGGAAAATTTTTAGCAGGTTGTAGATTAAGATGACGACGGACATTAAACGTAATGTTAACGCTGATAGAGTGGCAGCCCATTGAAGGCCAATGCCCTCTCTGGCCTGAACATAATTTCTATTATGTAAATAACGTGTGTAATTTTACGAATCCTTTAAACAAAGAAAACGCTCTAAAAAAAGGTGAAAAAGTTATACAAGTTATAAATCACACAAAGGTGAATTTTATAGCTGTAATGCTAAATATATGCCCCCCTCCACAAATTTGACAATGAAAAAAAAAAAGGTTCATCAAAAATTAATGCACAAAGGGTCATCAAAACCGGATATGCGACGGATCGACATACATTTTGACGTAGATCTCCACATATATTTTGGGTGGCTGAGAGGTGCATATAAAAACAGCAATCAGATAGACTGTACGATCAATGTGGAACATTTTTAAGGCTCTTAAAAAATTTAAATTCAACCTAAAAAAGAGTAGAAATTTTGTAATGTATAGTTGAATAAAGTGGTTTATTTTGGTATAATCTGCATAACATAAAATAGTGTAAAGTAGTCTTTAAGCTGATGGTACTGAAACATTTGAAATCCTAAACTAGATTTCCAAACTAGTCCTAGATTAGAAAGGGCTAAAAATATTCTACTACCGGAAGCCTATCCAAAACTTGAGGAATAGAAAGCAAATGTCTTCTTATTGAAATTCATGCTTCAGACGATTAAAAAAGATTACTCCTTCTTTTCAAATGTAAGAGATTACGTATTCCTTCTCTTCTGAGCCAATAGCCGTTCCTAACTTGTAAATGTGATCATTTTAATACTTAAAAAAAAGATTGATTTCCTACTTTTGTGTATTAGAACTATCAGCATTTTTCATGATTTCCCAAAAAACTGAAGGATTTGTCACCGGTATTCGCCACCTAAGACGGAGGTTTAGACAAATCTTAAGATTATAGTAAATTATTGCTGGGTAAGTTTTAGATATGTCCTTTGTCTTAGGTTAAAATTCTATTTTCAATGAGTAGCAGTGATGAATGAACAGCTCAGTTCAAAGCTCAATCACATAAACCCATGAAGATAAAAGAAGCAAACAATAAAATTAAAAAGTAAACAAATGACAATGTGATGAAAAATATGCCTAACTAATTTTATTGATATTATTAAGGCAACAGTTGTAATAGTTTTTTTTTGTTATTTTCTATAGCTAGTTATTTGGATTTACTGTTCATGCCATGTATGCAATGAACAAAAACTTGAAAGTATGAATAACAAGAAATCCTGGTTTCGACTATGGTATACCAATTTTGCAAGGGAAATAAGTTTAGGATTTTGGTCCTATGCTATTTGTTGAAACAAGGATTTCAAACCTAAACTAAAGAATTTATATGCGTGCACTTTAATATGGGTTCAGTCAAATCGGCTTGTAATAGTTAGTATGTAGACCAACTTTTTTCTTGGTCAATTTTTGTTCTTAATCTTTATTTGGAGAGAGAATGCTTGTGAATGATTGAGTTTATTGACTTGCCTCAATCCTACACAACATTAAAGTGATATTACACCCTAATGGAGAGCCGAGCTCGTAATCGTCGAGATAATCAGTATAATAAAAGGTAAATGAGTAAATAAGAACAGCCCCGAAAAACAGGAAATAAAAGGCTAGAAAAAAAAGAAAGGAAAAAAAGTAATGAAACTGTGTGTAATCGTGGACGTAAGCTACTGTTGCTATTGCTAGCAAGCACTGTAGCACCTGCTTTCCTGGGATAAGCACAGTTGCACATGCTACCCCAACCTGCTGGCTCTTTGTCCCCTCCTATATAGTTGCATTTTGCTTTTAATCCTTTCTATACTTCCTACTTCATCTGCGAACAACTTGATTTTCGTTTGACCATTTTAAGCAAAAAAAAAAAAAAAACAATTTTTGGTAATTTGTTTTCTTTATCCACAAGACGTTGTCAAGCTTTTGTAACCTTTCTGTCATTGTAACACTAGAAAGCAGAGTCGAACCGCATTTATCATGCAACTTATTGTTTGATTTTCAGTCTTTCAAAGCAATACCTAAAAGACTATCCTGAGACAATTACTTCGTAATATGTTCAACATACCTTTTTCAGCCTCTCGAAGCGCCAATGTTCCAGAACCATACTTACCCCTGTCATGACTGTGGTTTGCAATATTCTAATCTTGAGCCTCAGACCTATCCTTCTCTGCGAGAGAAAACAAAAACAAACATCCAGTGCCTTGACTGTTCCACTTTTTATACTCGTATTATCACTTCATCCACCATCGTTACTAATAATACCACTAAGATCTTCACAATACCAACACCACTTCTTCATAATTCAATTCAATCCAATTTATTCGAATAAAAATAAAACATAGCATCAATAACAATAATGATTCTAGAAGAGAAGCATAACTTACAACGCTTTCCCTGAGAGCTGTAGGGGGAGGGGTGTGTTCCTCATAGACATAATTTCCGAAACCTTCAAATACGATGAATAAAATTGTTTTTTCCAAATTTTTATCGGAGGTGTTAAGGTAAATGCTGAGCGTGGAGGGGGGGGCTGTTTGATCTTAAATCACTTTGACTCTTAGGGCACTATAACTTCCAATTTCAAATCAAATAAGCCTCATCTGAGGTTTATACGACTACCCATTCAATAAAAACCTTACATGCTCTCATAAAATAACTTACAACCCTATCCCCAGGGCACTAAGGGGTTCTGTGATCCCTAGAGACATTATTATATGTTCTTTGTACTGTTTTGAAAAAAATCGCTATCTCATAATTTCAATCAGATGCGTTTGGTGAAAGGAGGAGTTGTAGGAGAGAAGGGGGGAGGGGGCTAAATTCCGTCCATCACTTTTGACGCTTAAAAAGGAACAAGAACTTTCAATTTTCAACCAAATGAGCTTCTTCTAAAGTTAAACACCATCCCTTCCATTAAAACGCTAAATACCCCCCTGGACATAACTTACAACCCTTACGCCTAATCTCTGGGGTTTGTTTCAACTCCAAAATCCTTGTTATATGATATTTAGACTATTTTGAAACGAATGGCTATCTCAAAATTTTATTAGATGCATTTTTGGACAATACGACGTGTGTGTGTGTGTATAGGGGGGGGGGGTAGCTGCCCTTCGATCACTTTGACTCTTAAAAAGAGCTCCAGAGCGTCTGATTACCAATCTAATGAGCCCCATCCGAAGTTTATATGAGTACGCTTTCTATAAAACCTTATATGCCCCCAGGGCTTAACTTACAACCCTTGCCCTGAGGGCTGGGGGGATTTGTTATGCTCAAAGACATAACTTCAAGACCTTTCAAATACGTTGAACAAAATGGCTATCTCAAAATTTTAATTGGAAGTATTTGGGGAAATTATGGTCGACGATTACCACGTAGTGATCAGAGGGTCATTTGCCCTCTTATCACTTTCGACTAGTCCTCTCAATTTCCAGTCGAATGAGTCCTTTTTGAAGCTTCTACGACAAAACGTTCTATAGAAACCTTATATGCCCCTAGGGCATAACTTACTACCCTTGTCCTTAGGGCAATGGGGGGGATTTGTCATCCTCAAAAACATAATTTTCAGACCTTTCAACTACGTTGAACAAACTGTTCATATC
This sequence comes from Artemia sp. Kazakhstan ARC1039, assembly GCA_029168905.1. Taxonomy (NCBI): domain Eukaryota; kingdom Metazoa; phylum Arthropoda; class Branchiopoda; order Anostraca; family Artemiidae; genus Artemia; species Artemia sp. Kazakhstan ARC1039. The sequence goes on from JAQQPU010015859.1 coordinate 13,831, forward strand.
AAAATTTTGATCCGAAATATTTGGGGAAATTGTGGGTGCGGGGGGGATTCTCTTACTGATTACTTTCGACTATTAAATAGGGTAATAGCCCTCTCAATTTCCAATTGAATGAGCCCTTTTTGAAGTTTTTACGGCTACACTTTCTATAAAAACCTTATACGCCCCCAAGGCAGAACTTACAACCTTAGCCCTGAGGGCTTTGGGGGGAGGTTGTCACACTCAAAGACGTAATTTTCGTACCCTTTAACTACGTTCAACAAAATGGCTATATCAAAATATTGATCGAAAATCTTTGGGGAAATGATGGGCGTGGGGGGGGGCATTAGTCCTCCCATTGCTTTTGACTATTTATAAGGGCCTTATTCCTCTCAGTTCCCAATTGAATGAGCCCTTTTTGAAGTTTCTATGACAAAACTTTCAATAAAAACCTTATATGCACCCAGGGCATAACTTACAACCTTTGACCTGAGGGCTGTGGGGGGGGGGGCGGTTGTCATCCTAAGACATAATTTACGGACCTTTCAACTACGTTGAACAAAATGGCTATCTTAAAGTTTTGATTGGATGTGTTT
>JAQQPU010015860.1:508-20654 GCA_029168905.1 Artemia sp. Kazakhstan ARC1039
CCAATAACCAATACTATATGTTAACATTGGGTAAAGTTCATAACTTTTAGCCCTCCCACCGGGAGCTTCGGGGTATTAAGTCATCCTAAAAGACATACTTATAATATTTTCGAACTTGCTTAACAAAATGGCTATCTAAAAATTTTGATCAGGTGACTTTGGGAAAAAATGAGCATGGGAGTGGGCCTAGTTGCCCTCCATTTTTTCGGTCACTTAAAAAGGGCACTAAAACTTTTAATTTCCACTCCAATGAGCCCTTCTACGATATTCTAGGACCCCTGGGTCGATACGATCACCCCTTGGGAAAAAAACAACAACAAAAAAACAAATAAACGCGCACCCATGATCTTGCTTCTGGCAAAAAATGCAAAATTCCACATTTTTGTAGATAGGAGCTTGAAACCTCAACAGTAGGGTACTATGATACGCTGAATACTATGGTGCGATTTTCATTAAGGTTCTATAACTTTTAGGGGGTCTTTTCCCCTTTTATCGAAAATCAGCCAAATTTTCTCAGGCACGTAACTTTTGATGGATAGGACAAAACTCGATGAAACTTATTTCTATAATTATCTTTTTATGCTCAAAATTTAATTAGCATTCCCCCTTTTCTGCTGTAATTCAAATATTTGAGTTGAACTTATACTGAACATATTACTTTCAATGGTCCTATAGTTAAATTTAAAATGATATTCAAGAACCTTCAAACAACAGTTGAAATTCAAACCGTGTAGATTGACATAACCTATTTACGGTGAAAATTACTTTTTTTCTACTGAAAAGTGCATAAATCGTATTAGTTTCGTTAATTTGTTGGAATTCAATAAGCAAGTCTCAATTCCAGCAGAAAAATTGGATTTTTTTGAGACTTGTTTGAATTAAATAAGCAAGTCACAATTTCAACAGAAAAATTGTTTTTTTTTTTACTTGTTTGAACTCAAGGAAAACATTTTGTTGGAAATCAATTTTTTTTTTGCAACTTTTCCACTTGAGACTCGACACCAAAAGTGCCGTTTTTAGTACCATTTGAACTTGACGATGGTGGAATTTATTTGAAAGACGTAGATATGTGCAATATCTTTTATATAAGCTATAAAAGATCTACCAGCGATGTTTTGGTAGAAAAAGTGTAATTTTAGTGTCATATGGCACTTACAGATGGCAGAATTTATAAAAAAAAAACACGTAGCTATGAGAAATAGCTTTTGAATGAGCCATTAAGAATCTCTTTATTATGTTCTGTTAGCCCGTCAGACCTGTTGAAAAAAAACAAAAAAAACGGGAGACAGATCAGCGCTACCGATGCAACAAAGTAATTTTCTTTGTTGTTCAGGGAGGGGGGCTGTAACTTTCCTTTGCAAGGATTTGACCATGTTGATTCCAATGGTACACTTTTCATTTTGATATTACAACATTTTCGAGGGGTGTGAGGCTTTTTTTTTAAATCAACATAATTTTTTTTTCGCAATAAACTTTTACTTTTAAGACGAACCGAAATAATTGTTAACATTTTCTGAGTCAGTGTCAGATGGGAATTTTTTTTCACTAGGTTGTTTCAAAACGCGTTTTTTAACTTTTGGTTTTTATGGGCTGTGGTTCGCTGTATACTAGGTTGCAGCTGCCGCTGCAACGATGGTACCTCTGCAACCCGATACATGCGATACCAATCTGAAAGATACCGATACGCGCGATATCGATACGTTTGATACCACATACAGCCCAAGGGACTATCATCATCAAAACCATATATATTGGACATTTGAACTATGTTAAACAAAATGGCTATCTAAAAAATTTTATAGGACTAGTTGGGGGGAGAGGGCTTGTAGGGATGGGGGTTATTTGCCCTCTAATCGTTTTGGTCACTTAAAAAAGGTACCTACAAATTTAATTACCTTTTGAATGAGCTATTACACACCTCTCTATGATGCTCTGGCCACACCCTAGCCCATCTGGAAAAAAAAGAAAGAAAAAAAGGGAGACAGATCAATGCTACCCATGAAAAAAATGCTACCCTTGGTATTCAAGGTGTGGGACTGTAATTTTCTTACAAAAGGTTTCTGACCATGCTGATTCCAATGGTGCACTTTTTTTCGATTTGACGCCATTTTCAAGAGGTTTCAGGCTCTTTTCCGAAATCACCATAAATTTCTTTTACTTCTAAGATAAGAACTTTTACTTCTAAGACATAAACTTTTACTTCTAAGACTAACGGAAACAATAGTTACCATTCCTGATTCAGTCTTAAATGGCGGTTTCTTCTCACTAGACAGTTTTTTTTTTAAACAAGTTTTTAAACTTTTGATTGCTATAAGCAGTGGTTCGCTCTTTACTATGTTGCAGCTGCCACTGCAACCATGATTAATTTGCTACCCCAATGAAAATCTTTAACGCTCATAGTCACGATTGAGAGCAAATGCATGGGAAGAGTTTTGTCTTAGCGGGTTGAAAATCTAATGAAAATTTTGCAGGGTTTTGAAGCATTCTAAGTTGTTCTAATAAGGAACGTCGGTTTTCTGAATGCTTGTCGTATACTTCAGAGCTAGTCAATATTCAAGACTTTAACCAATCTCAACATTGATAAAAAAGCCATCAAAGTTTCCCAGCAAATAATTATTTTGAGGTTTGGATTCTGGAGGATAAAAAAAATACTTGTTTCACGTTTCTTTTTTCAACTTCTTGGCTAGTTACGGTTATGTGTTCGAAACACATCGGAATTAGAGTACAATGTGTGCATCTAAACATATTTTGTAGTAAAACGCGATCAATAATTTTATGCCACGTACCCCTTCATATAGGAATAAACAGAAGGTATAAAACCAGCCAGACTCTACTAGCTCAGTAGAGTGTATAGTTTAAATAGCTTGTATGAGAGCGTCTCGGACTTATCCCCCAACCGAATCATTTTTTTCCAGTGGTACAAAATTCGAACATTGAAACTGTGTGTATGTGTGTTTTGTTTTTGCTTTTTTCGGGTAGAAAGTTTATTTGCAGAATAAAGAGTTTTAACACTAATTATAGCACACAGATAGATATTAATTTAAATCCAAGGAGGTTTTGTCTCTCCATTTTGGATGGAGACATTCTCCATTTGGATGGACATTCTCCTATGTTAAATGAATTATAAAAAAACAACAAACAACAAAAGTTTTTTTTTAACTGAAAGTAAGGAACGACATTAAAACTTAAAACAAATAGAAATTATTCCGCATATGAAAGGGGCTATTCCCTCCTCAACACCTCGTTGTTAAACGCTGAAGTTTTTTATTGTTTTAAAAAGTAGAATTTTGACAAAGAGTCAAACTTTAGCGCAAAGAGCAAGGCATTGAGGAGGGGACAGCCCATTTCGTTTACGGAATAATGTCTGTTCCTTTTGAGTTGTAATGTCACTCCTTACTTTCAATTAAAAATAACATGTTTTTATAATTTATATTTCTGAACGTTTTTCAACTAACGCACGTTTGAATTTGGCTCACAGCACATGAAAAATTGAAAAGAAGTCTGCATATTAATGCTAGCAGATTTATTCCGTATATGCAGGGTTGTCCCCCTCAATAACTTGCTCTCTACGCTAAAGCTGATAGCACTTAAAATAGCTGCTTATTCCAATTAAAAAAAAACAAGTGTTTTTTAACTTGAAGTAAGGAGCGACATTAAAACTTAAAACAAACAGAAATTATTCCATATATAAAAGGGGCTGTCATTTCCTCAACGCCTCGCTCTTTACGCTAATGTATTTTATATAGAGAGTTAACGTCAAACTATAGTGTAACGAGTGAGGCGTTGAGGAGGGGACAGCCCCTTTCATATGCAGAATAAGTTCTGTCCCTTTTATTTATTTAATTTCTGAACGTTTTTAAACTAATGCAGGTTTTGATTTTGGATCACCGTACATGAATAATTAAAATAAAATTTGAATATGAATACATTTTTTTTTTTTTTTTTTTGGGTTAAATGGCTTTCTCAAAAGTTGTTTAATTTTACTTAAGAACGTCTTTATTAGTAAAATAACTTACGTAACGAACTTCTATATTCGTATATTTTTGTTCTGTATATGAGGGGGTTCAAACCCTATTCAATACCTGTTCTTTTTCCTTTTTCCTATTCAATACAAAGTTCGAATTTTTTTCCAATTCTTTAGTAATGACCCCTTAATCACAAAGTCCATCAATTTTAATAAATAACTCTTATGAAAGTACAGAACAAACTTTAGCGTAAAGAGCAAGGTATTGAATAGGAGGTGAACCGAATTATATACGTCATAATTTCCGTTTGTTTTAAATTTTAACGTTGCTCCTAACTTTCAGTTGAAAGACTTTGTTTTTTATTTAATTTCTGGTCGTTTTTTAAATAATGCATTTAAATAATGCTGGGAAATATAGCACCCTCTTCAAAGCACTATCCCTTCCCCTGTGAAAACCTCCCACGTAACCCCAGACCCACACTCCCTCCTCTATTACCAGAAAAAATCCCCCTGAAAACTTCTGTATACTTCTCAATAACCAATAGGCCTACTATATGTAAACATTGGGCAAAGTTCATAACTTACAGCCCTTCCCCCGGGGACGTTTGGGAATTAAGTCATCCTTAAAGACATAGTTATTATATTTTTTGTACCCTGCTGAACAAAATGGCTATCTCCGAATTGGGATCGGGTGACTTTGGGAAAAAATGAATGTTGGAAGGGCCATGTTGCCCTCTATTTTTTGTTCACTTAAAAAGGGTATTATAATTATTAATTTATTTTCAAATGAGCCCTCCTACAATATTCTAGGACCACTGGGTCGATATAATTACCCCTGGGGAAAAAAACAAAAACAAACAAACAAACAAAACAAATCAAAACGCGTCCGTGACCTTTCTCCTGGCAAAAAATACAAAATTCCGCATTTTTTCAGATAGGAACTTGAAACCTCTAAAGAAGGGTTCTCTGATCCGCTGAATCAGATGATAAGATTCTCATTAAGGTTTTATGACCTTTAGTGGGTGTTTCTCCCTTTTTTAAAAATAAGACAAAGTTTCTCAGGTACCTAAATTTTGATGAGTAATACTAAACTTGATGAATCTTATATATTTGATATCAGCATTAAAATTTGATTCTTTTGATGTATCTATTGGTATCAAAATACCGCGTTTTAGACTTTTGGTTGATATTGAGCCGGGTCGCTTCTTACTTACAGTTCGTTACTTCATACGGTTTTATTAAACGACCCCCGTGTTTCAGCAGCTGCTTTTAAAAAATTGGGACATATAGTCAAAATTTAAAATAACGAGCAAGGTATTGAGGAGTGGGTAACCGTTCAAATATGGGATAATTTCTTTTCGTTTTGAGTTTTAATATTGCTCCTTACTTTCAGTTAAAAAAAAACTTGTTTTTTATTATTTAATTTCTGATCTTTTTTTAAATAATACGGGTAAATCTGGCTCCATCTTCATAAATATACCCCCTTCTCATGAAAAACTGCTCCATGGAAGTGTCATCAAACGTAAAGTACACCCCTTTTCCGTCAAATTCCCTTCAGACAGTTCCATCCTCGCTGAAAATCATGCCTCCCTGTAAAGTTGCTTTCGAATGATTCAGCCAGAAAAATTCTTCTCAAAACTATTTCATTTGAATAAGATTTCAATCTCTAATCGACCTCAATTGCTCTCGAAGTGCCCTCTTCCATAGAAATTCATTCTCAGAAATCAAAACACGCGGAAAATAGCCCCCGGATCATTCCCCCGGAACAGTTCCGCATGTAAAATATAGCAAAGAGAATGCAAGGCAACTAAAAAGAATTTCGTATAGTAATTCTGTCAAATCCTACCAATGTCCTACCCGAAAAATGTCAGTATACTTCCCAATAAAAAATACTATATGTTAACAAACGGACAAAATTCATAACGTACAGGCCACTCCCCATGGACTTTGGGTGTCATTTTAAACATTAAAACATAGCTATTTGATCTTTCGACTTTACCGAACAAAATAGCTATCTCAAAATTTTCATAAGATAACTTTGGGGTAAAATTGGGTGTGGGAGGGGTCCAGTTACCCTCCAGTCATTTTGGTATCTTAAAAAGAGCACTAGAACTTATTTTAGTTGGAATGCACCCTCTTTCAATCTTCTAGGGCCATTGTTTCAATGCGATCACCCCTGGGGAAAAATATGCAACCGTGATCTGTCTTGTGGAAAATTGACAAAATTACAAATTTTTGAAATTATAGGAGCTTTAAACTTCTAAAATAGTGCTCTCTGGTATGCTGAATATGATTGACGTTATGATTGACGTTTATGCTGAATACGATTTTCATTAAGATTCCTGAATTTTATTGCATGCCCCCCCCCCCTATTTCAAGAATCGGGTAAATTTTCTGAGAATCGTAACTTTTGATGGGTAACACTAGACTTGATGGATCTTGTATACTTGAAATTAGAATAATAAGCTGATTCTTTTTATATATCTACTGATATTAAAATTCCCAAAATTCCTTTTTTAGAGTTTCGGTTACTATTGAGCCGAGTCGGTCCTTACTTACAGTTCGTTACCACGAACTATTTGATAGAATAAGCAAAAACATCAAATTGAATAACAAAAGTTTCAAATAAATAAGGTATCAGATTTTTTATACCGGATCTTTTCTATTTGCATTTTAATATAAAACAACCTGGTTCTTGGACCAAATAATGTGTTCTTAGAATAAATTGTGACTTGATAAAATATTCAGAATTCTCATATTAGTATTTCGTGCAAACCTTACTTTCTTACCTTTTTAGAGATGTCTCGGAGTGGGAGACTTAGTATCCCTTGGTGTCGGAAGTTGTGTGGCAACTGGAATGTTTGTTGTCGCAGGCATGGTAGCCAAAACAGTGGCAGGTCCTGGTGTTATTCTCAGCTTTTTAGTAGCAGCTATTGCTGCTATATTTTCAGGTATTCGTTTATTTAACCATTGGTTTTTACTTAGTTTTAAGCTGTCGTCGTAAGTGTAACTTAACAGATGTCTTTCACTGTAATTAGCATTTTAATGGGGCAATTCATCATTACCTAATAAGGCTACCCTTTCTTTTTCTATAGAACTAAAATTATTCCTAGCTAGATTGTTTTTTTTATTATTAATAATATTTCTGTGGAGATAAAAATAAATGACTGCGCCATATGGGGCGATAAAAATAAAAGACTGGACTTAATTGTAGTGATAAAGATTGAGCGTGTCAATGTAGTGTTATGCTTTAAGGCTGTGAACTTAAACCTTATAAATTCTCCGATAGCGCCACTTATACTGCTAAGGACTGTGCCATATGTAATATTATGATTTAAAGCGGTGTACCGATCACTCCAGTTCTTCCGGGGAGATTTTTCTGAAGCTACTTAACAGGCTAGGCAAGCTATAAAAATAATGAGAAAATTAAGTTTATGATCTCGTCACAGCAAAGAGGAGTAAAGTAAATTTATGACCACGCCACCCTCAATTATTGAGAGAAAATAAAATGTGTAGCTATGTAAATGTAACCTCTTTTCCTCGAGCTATCTGGAGATCAGATCCCAGGGAACGTACCTTGGACGCATAAGAACTTATTACCTGTCATGCGACTAGATATAGACATATAAGGTAAAACAAACACAAGTAGAAAAGGCAATAGATTTATTGAGACTTACATATTAGGTGTACAGCTGTGGTTCACTTCAAATGACAACAACAAAGGCAAGGATAAACTGGCCCTCAAAGATAATGTTGATGGCAACAAAGACAATCCATAATTGTGATTGAAAGAATTAACAAAACATAATTGACGCGAAAAAAAACTTTTCTTCACTATCTAACCCAAATATCGCTTCTGCGCTGTAGAAACTAATTCACAATTGGCCCAACTCGTGTGGAGGGGGCCGCTACCTAGTAATTATGTTCGCAGACTCACTTCATTATGCTAACCCTTTACCCAATAATTTTGTTTTAAATATTTTGATGATTTAAACGTTCACACTGCTCTTATAATTTAGACTTCCTGCGAAACATTGTACCCAGCATCTTTTTTATTACCAATTATCTTAGCGAAATTCAAACTGAATAGCGTCATTGTTTGACTGAAGGTAAAATACAGTTTCTCTTTTTGCTGATTAAGAATTTAGACTCTTGGAAACGGTATTTGAACTCAATTAGGGGACGCTTAATTTCTGTCGGAATCATCTTTAGAAAAAAGACAATTTTATTTTTTATATTTTAAATATATCATTTTTTACTCACGGTACATATTACCCTTCCCATTACTTAATGACGTCCCGTCATTAGGACTTGCTTGCCCTTGGGTTTTTGAAATATTCGCGATTTATTTACTATTGGCCCTACGTAATTTTAATCGACATTTTATTATTTTATACTTTTATATAAGCTTAATCAGGAGTGCTAAATATTTTCTCTATTACTTTTCTTGTTTTATTATATATCGCTTTCTAAAGTTCATCTACGGGACTAAGATCATCTATGATTCTAGCCTATCTACTATACCAAGTATTTTTTTTCTACATCTAACGCTCATGATTTTTACATTTCCAACAAGTTTGAGCTACTCTACCTTTACATAAGATTTTTTTGAGAATTCACCTTTTACAAGTTTTTTTTATTTTTACTGACTATAGGGCACACTGCTTCCTATCTACGCTACACTAAAAGAATAGTACGACAACGCTACCCATAACTCTATCTAAACATCTAACACTACATATAAGAACGATTTAAAACACACAATATTAGGTTTACCACGTTCACTGGTAACATTAAAACACTTTCACTGGGGATGTTTACTACGTAACATTAATACTAGGATGTTGGAATTTTTTACTTATCGAAGTTATTAAGATGTAACTTATGTAAATTCACACCTATTTTCATTACCTTCGTGTCTCTTTAGCGTACTCAATCCTTCTGTTGTAAATTATGATCCTTCACTCTTTTCGTCTTGGCAAAATTTTTAAAGCACTTACAATATAGTTTCTTCATGGAACAGTTTGAGCATGATTGTGTTCACATGACAAGCTTCCTCTTATTTTTCAACTGGGATATGATACTTCCAAATACAGGTGTGGGAATATGCTATCAGAGTTCATTCTCACCTTCTTTTTTATAGTTCATAGGGTGCCTTATCATTAAGGGTTTGAACACTGGGACTGCGTTCATTTTCTTCTCAGCGTATCATTCTTGGGATATTTTGAAGCACATAGAGAACGTAATTTTCATATAAAATTGTTCATTCATGCACTCAGAGATAATAGTTCTCTTATCAAATTGTTCGTGCCTGGCTTGCGTCTATTAACTTTTGCGGTGATTCCTAGGTTAATCACAGGGGAATTGAAGCTTGGATTTGGAAGGGGTCGACATCAAACTTTAGTGATTCCTTCAATATATTGTCTTTAACTTGCAGAAGAGTATATTGTCACTAAGGGGTTAATCACTGGGGCTAGTTTTGGTTTCCGTATTTCAATTGTTGGTTTCCAAGTCCATTTTTCAGAAATATCCTCGTACATTTATGGGACAACGGAAATATGAACTTTTCACATAGAGGGGATGGGATGGATTCCGAGAGATGGTCAAAGGGATTCGATGCGTGAGTCTGCGTCATATGAATAATTTTTGGGTTTATCCAATATCATAACTATACGGTCATACGGTATATTGGTCCATAACGATTATGAAAGGCGATATTTATGTACTTATAACTTGTACTGGTCGATGGGGTCCTCAGGGCTTATGTGATTAAATAGTTCAATAATGCACTGGATACTGAGATTCAAATATAGTGCTACCTGATACGTAATATGGTTCATGGTCGAGCAAACAACGATCAGAGGTAACTATAATTTTCGTACACGAAGCTTGGATGAAAATTGCCTGGAGTCTATGGTGAGTACTCTTCGTTAGTTGAGGTATGATGAAAATAGATGTTACTAGCTTGTATCTGCACTGGACAACTCATTGTAATGATTGATTTCAATATGTCAATCCACTTCATGTAATAGAAATAATGAGGCAGAATCACACGTTCTTTGAAATCAAGTAGTCTTAATACATATGAAACAATATAATTGGTTATTTTTACGGTGAATTTTACACTGCATTACAATATTAAATAAATACATTGATACAAATAATTTTATTTTGACAAAACAACGTCATTATTGTGTCAGTTTCAAATAAAACTGTTTTCGTTGAGAAATCTAAAACAGGGATTTTTTCTAATTTGTTTTGGGAGAGGAAACGACAATACAAGGCTTATTTAATTCTTCAACACTCATTTATTTTTCCTTGGATTTAAAACAATCCCCTAAACATAAGTTACCCTATATTGTTAAATTTGAGGTCTCAGTTTACAACATATTTCATGCCTTCATTGTTCACGCACGTCCGTGCTGTTTAAGAAACACATGTTGCAGCGTCATAGCCAAGCGGTTTTACGTAAACGACACTACAATGAGGGAACAAGACATAGCAAGGACGATTGAAGACCTCTACACCCACTCGTTTTCTAATGTCTTCCCTTTTTCTTGGCTTAGACGTTCTCATGGGGTTTCGGGTTTAACTTCTGCATTTCGGCCGTTTCACCGTGTTCTTCTCTTGGTTTTCGCCTTCTTAGTCTCAGGATTTTTCCTTAGTTAAAGGTCAATAAGGTTTTTATGGTCAGGGAGGTCGCGAATACAAAACACATGGTCAGTAGTATGTTACACCAGAAAATGGTTGAGAATAATCCGTACCTATCATCCACATACGTTAATCTCTGGTCTTCATTAGTAAATAGGGGGATCTGGGATTCTAGTTCTTCTCTTATTTTTGTAAGCATTAGTGTCCCTTTATTCTTTTCTATTTTGGACCATATTGAGGTTTTTATTTCCTCACTTTCTATATTGGGAATGGTGTACGATAGGTTAATTTCCTTGAATTTGGTTATTTCGGGACTTAGTATTTTTGTGCTCGTGGTAATTAACGGCGTTCGAGCAGTTGACTGTTTAGTTACAAGTCAAAATCCTTGTCTTATGGTTATCGTACCCACATCTTGTAACAGTATTTCTGTTTTGTAACTTGGGTCTATTCTTTCTGTATTATAACAAGACAAAGTTCCAACAGTTTCTCTTGGAACAGAAAATAACCAAAGGTCATTTCTAAGGTGTATGAAAATTTCTCGTTTAGTACTCCCTATCATGGCTTCTTTAAGCTAGACTGGATACATCGTACTGGAATGGTCCGGGTAGACTTTTTGCTATGAAATAAAATTATTCGAATTAATTATACGCAATGTTATCTTTTAATTAGAATTTGTTTTTGGGAACTGATATATAGTGAAAAAAAATTTTTTGCAGCATTTTTATAGTTTTATGGTTTTTACTTGTGAGCTAAAAGTTTTTTAATTATTATTCCTTTATAATGCCTATCCATAAAATCTTTGTTTTTGGCATTTTTATGGGTATTTTAATCTGTCCTGTTTCTTAACTATTCTACCTGACTGTGTCGTATCTTTTTCGACTGTTTCTTGCGGTTTTTTCTTTTTAGGTTTTGCTAGCGAAATGAGATCAAATTTTTTGTATTGTTTTTTCAAAAATGCTTTCCCTTTTAATACTGTTTCTTTTGCGTGCGCAGCTGCTGAAGTTGGTTTTGATTTCCCTATTCCTTTAACTACTATATGGTCTGATTTGCCGTCAGACTCTTCTGAACTGGTTTCCGACGAATCTACTTCAAAACTTTTAGAGGTGGCACTTTTTGAGGTATCATCTGCCCTTCCTTCGTAAATTTCTACTCCTTTGGAAGTAGAAGGTTTATTCTCTAAGCTCTAGCTTTGAGTTTTCAACTCGGGAGATTTAAAAGATTCTTGAGAGCTTTGAGAGGAATCAAATGGTTTTGCGGGGTTCCTCCACTGCTTAAATGCCATGTCTTCAGGGGGATGGGACATTCTTTGCACTAGTGTTTTCCTCCATGAAGTCCATTGATTAGGCTTGACCTTAGACACAGATATATCATGATATTGTCCTTGCTGGTCATCCTTGGGAATTTTATTCTTGGACAATGTACTTTGACTCGTTTTTATTGGGAAATTTATTAAATCCATAGCTTCTCGCAGATTTGTTTTAGTTGAATCTTTGGGAGGAGTTTTCTTTACAGTAATATCCGGAGTCTCTACAGCTCTGTTCAATTCTTCCTGCAATGACAGGGGCCTTTCTATTGGCGTTGCAGGGGAAACCATATTATCTGGGAATCTTTTGGGGGGGACAAGGGGTTGAAATTCTATTAGGAAAAATTGGTTTTTCGGAGATATCGTGTAATCTAATTCTCCTGCACTCTCATATGATGAACTTTTTGGATCTTTTGGCGTTTTTATTCTCTCTCGTAGTAGGAATTTTCTTTTAGGAATAACTAAATTTTTCATAGCTAAAAATTCTTCAAAGTTTTTCTCATCGCTCTCATCCTCGAAATCGTCTTGCTTGAAATTAAAGGGTTGTAGCTCCACCAATCAGGATTTAGGGGGCTCATTTTCTGAATCTGACGAATCAGTAGAGGAGGGACGTGATATCCATCTCTCTGGAAATTTTTTCTCTTTTTATTCGGCCAACATGCGCCTTGTGAGTCCTTCCCTCTCGGGGTTTACCATTTTAAAAGTATAATCGTTATCGTACTTTTTGACTATTCTGTACGGTCCACAATATTTGTTGGAAAGTTTTTTGCCTTCCGTTCTTGCCTCTTTCTTTAGGTAAACGCAATCTCCTATCTTGAAATTTACGCTCCCCTTGACTTTCGGTTGGTTTCTTAGTTCTTGGTTTATTTTACATTTTTCTAAGTCTTGCCTAACTATTTTATTATTTTTCCTCATCCTATTTATGAATTTTTGTTTGTAATCCTCCGAGTTATTGTAATATAGTCGGGACTCAATAATCTCATCATACGGGCTTCTAAAATCACGACCAAAACGTAAATAAAATGGATTATCTTTTGTTGTTTCTGAATAAGCCGTATTGATCACGTTAGTTAAATAAGGTAAGAATTGATCCCATTCGTTCCTGTTGTCTTTTGTATAAATGCTTAATACTTTCGAAAATATTTCATGCCTATTTTCTATTTTAACATTAGCTTGTGGGTGATACGGAGATGTCACCATTTTCTCTATGTTAAGAAAGCTCATTAAGTCTTTTGCTACTTTTGAAATAAAATTGCTTCCGTTGTCACTTAAAACTTTATTTGGAATGCCAAATTGTAAAAATAATTTCGCTAACGCCTTACTTTTGGCGTAAGCGCGTTGACTCTTTAATGCTTTTGCAAAAGTAAAACTAGAAAAATGGTCTATAACTGAAAGAATACAAGTGTGGCCTCTGTTGGAAACAGGCAAGCCGCCACTGGTTCCATATAAATCAAATGAGAAAATATCAAAGGGTTACCTTGCTACTGGGACCCTTCCCATTGGAGGATTATGGTAAGCTTGGGGGTTTTTTCTTAAGTTACACGCTTCGTTTGTACTTACAAATTATTTAAGTTTTGTTATTCCAGACGGCACGTAAAAATATTGTTTTAATTTTCGAAAGTTTTCGTTACTCCTAAGTGTCCAACTATATTTGAATGAAAATATTCAAATACAGGTGTCATTAAGTTTTGGGGTAATACAGGTATTATAGATGTTTGGTTTCTATTTGCCTCAGCAGTCACGATTCTGCATAGTATTTCTTCATCAAGATCATAGTAAAAATTATCAATTTCTTTTCTAAGAGTTTTGAATTTATTTGGTAACGCATCATCATTCACAAAATAATTAATAAGTGCTGAACACATTTCGTCCTTTTTTTGCTTTTTTTATATTTTCTACAGACAGGGGACAATATTTACCCTTATTTTCCGTTACTGTGTCTTTATCTTTGTTTTTCTCACATTTATGTTTGCTTTAAGCATTGATATCGTTAACTTCCTTTTCCTTAGTTTCCGACGGAATATTTTCTGGGTATCTACTCAAAAAGTGACAAGCTGCATATGTTTACTTTTTAAATGTTCAAATTCATAATCTAGGTCTTGGATTTTCATGATCCATCTAGCTAGAATTCCCGTTGGGTTTTTAAATGTGCGCAGGTACTGCAGCTTTTATGGTCTGAACGTAGTATAAATTTTCTACCAATTAAATAGTGTCTAAATTTGTCCAAGTGGTGGATTATAGATAATAGTTCCAAGTTTGTGGCGGAATAACTACTTTCGCCTTTTTTACTGTTCTACTAGAATAGTATATAAATTTTTCTATTTTCTTTTGTTTAGGCGTTCCCTCTGTAGGATTAGGGTTTTCTACTGGGATTATTTGTGAAAGAATAGCGCCAATGCCCTTTGAACTAGCATCGGTTGTGACCATAAATGTGTCCGTTTTCTAAATCAGGAAGTGATAATATTGGTTCAGAAGTGAGTGGTTTTTTGAGACGGTCTAGGGAAGTTTGAGCTTCCTGGGACCAGGTAACATTTTGGGAGTTCCCTTTAGTTAACTCTGTGAGGGGTTTCGCATAATTGTGCACGAATTTTCTAAAGTTGCCAGTGAGACCTAAAATTCCTCTTAATTCTTTCATAGTTGTAGGGGGTTTGAGGTTTTCAAAAAAATTTATTTTATTTGGGTCTGGGGATATCTCTCCTAGTGTTACTACTACTCCTAAAAATTTAATTTTAGGTTGAAATAAATTTACTTTTCAGGCCAGCATTTTAAATTTCCCCCTCTGGTTTTCTCGAACACACTAGCTAATGTTGCTAAGTGTTGTTCCACGTCTTCTCCCACGCATATGACATCATCAACAAAATGAAAGATATTCTTTAATCCTCTTAATAGATGTAGTTTGGGTCTACATAGTGCGCTTGAACTTGTTTTAAGTTCAAAAGATACTCTTAAATATTCGTATGAACCGCATTCAGTCGCAAAAAACGCAGTTTCATGGACATCTTTTTCGGCTATTTTCACTTGGTTGTAACCTTGGGTAAGGTCTGAAGAAGTAAAAATTTGGTTTTTGTTTGAAATTGAGTCAAGAATTTCACCTATTCTTGGCAAAGGAAATATATCACTAACTACTTGTTTGTTAAGGGCTCTATAATCTACTACAAGTCTAAGGTCACCATTCTTCTTTGGTACCAAGATCACTGGTGCTCTATACGGACTTATACTTGGGTGTATAATTTATTTTTTTTCTCATTCATGAATTTTATTTTTTAACCATAATTTGTGCTACAGGACCACCAGTCGTTAAAATCGAATGTTCATAAAATGGTATCAGTCCGATGTCATCTTCGGATGCGGAAAACACATTTTTAAAATTCCATAATAATTCGCATATTTTTTTCTTAAGTTCCAAGCCCGTAATATGGTCCATATTAAATTTGTTTAGACATTACGATTTAGTTAGAGGGTATTTGTTAATTGAGGTTTTAATGCCGTTAACTAGGTTTCATTTAGAATTTTCCCATATATTTAAATCATTCTACGATAAAACTCGGATTTGAACTAAACACGTCCCCCTTTTTATTGTAATTGTATGTCGTAAGATATAATTGTATGTCGTAAGATATAATTTGTTCTTCGCATGCAGATTTTCAGGAATTTCATTTGAGGGGATCGCAAACCATATTTCAGATTTACTGTTCACGGGTTCTATCATCTGTGATATCTGAATTCTTTGCATTGTTTTGGGAGGGATCTTTGTTTTCCGTATCGCAAATCCTTAATATTTCTCTTTATTCTCATTGTCCATTAGATTCATACTGGCGCTATGCTGCGCCATTGCGGCATCTTGCGGCGTCATGTTGGCTTTTACTATGTTTTCCCATAATTCCACTATTTTTTTAATTTTGTTTGACCTATATTGTCGCATATCTCCTATTTTTATCCTTGCAGAATCAATACACTTATTATTTAAATTTACTTCATTTCGGCAATGTTTCTCAGAATAATTGAACAAATTTCTGGTTATGCCATGTCGTCCTTGTAAGGCATGAGGTTCAGAAGATTGTGACATTATACAGCTAGAAATTTTATTTATTGTTTATTTCTCTTCGTAACCTCTGTTGCAATTTCTTAAGGTAAAAATTCCTTCCCTACCTTAGCCGGGTAGACAAGCCTTTCGTTCGCCACGTCTAATAGTGCTCTATTAGACCTTAAAAAATTTGCGCCGATAATGGCTTCATACGAAAAGTTATCGCATATTATAAAATTTGTCGGAAAAATTCTATTATCCCTTTTTACGTTTAGGCGAATTGATCCCTTTGAATCAAACTTATGCCCTGTCACGCTAGTTAAATTGGGATTATTAAAATTTCTTTGTTACCTAATATGCGGAGGTAACATAATAAATACGCAAGAGCTTATGATATTAACCGTTGGCACCACTGTCAATTAAAGCCTTAAAGTAAATATTTGCCACACAAAAATCATTAAATATAGGTAACTTGTTAATACTATCACTACAAGACGGTACTACTATCAGTTTGGACCTATAAGACATTTTAGGCGTCCTCTGGGTCCAATTTATGTTTCTGAGGGGCCTGAAATGTTTCCCTGAGGATTTATTTCATGCGTCGGTGCCTGCAATAGATATTCAGATCTTTTCGTGGAATCATTAGCTGTGGCAGTGCCGGCTGCTGGCGCTGACTGCCAATGCCGTAGGCTTGAAAAATTTTCATTTCCTGTCGGCAAATTTACGGGATTTCTATGTACCATTCTCGCATTATATTGGCTTTGGCGAGTATTTGGGTTTTCAAATCGGTAATTAATGTGTCTATTGGGGGGAGGATTGTACAAATTTGGTTGGTGCGCATTGTAAGGTACTGATTGCCGTAATCTTCCCTGGTTGTAGCCTAGTGCATCACTGGTGCTAAAATTTGTTCTTCAAAACAAATGGTTGTGATAATTTTGCGCACTACCGAAAGCAATTCTTGGTGTGCGATTGGGGACATAATGCCACTCTCTTGCGATGTGCCCAACACAGTTGCAAATATAACATCTTATTATTGTAGGGTTATTTTCACAGATAAATTGTTTGATAGGCTGTAAACGTACTGTTTTCTGCCTAGCGGGTTCTTGCGTTTTATTTCTTTGTGGCACTGGGTAGTTATGCCTTGAAAAAAAAATTGGGAGACTCCTGATCGCCCTTGTATGTCAGACTCGCGTTTGCTTCGCCTAGACTATTTATTTTTGTTTTATTATGATTTGCCACCATCGTATCGACTTTGATCATTCGACTCACTTCCTGAACTGAAAGGTCTAATGTTTGAATATTTTTGGATATTACCATTCTATATAGTTTTCGGGGTAGCCCTTGCAAAAAGGTATTTAGTATGACTTTTTCATAAAGCTCTCCTGAACCTTTTCCGTATTTCGCTTCTACTGAAACTCGTACATTATCAAGATATTCTCTTATGTTTTGTGAATGGTCAAAGCACACCATTGCATGTTTTAATTGTTTGTGGAACTAGTTTCGATAAATCTATCTTTAAATGCCGTTAACAATTTGTCCACCGTATTTATTGGCAAACTGGTGTAATCACCTATAGTATTTTTTATTTGCTTTAGAAAGGTTAAGGCCTTGCCTTTTAATCACAATAGAAGCATGTTGACTATCGTTTCTAGCTCTGTTTTTGTTAATTCTACAAACTGGGCCAATTGGATATTAAATTCTTCGATATCTGATTGTCCATTGTACTGTGGAATTGACTTTGCTATTTCTATGTTTTTCGCAACCAACTTTTGCACCAATAATAGTTCTGTTAATTCTTCTGACATTTTTTTGCGTTTGAATTAACTCAAAATAAATTTATTTTTTCACTAAACCTTTTTTTGGGGGAGGCTATTATCTCCTATGAGCTATTTTAAAGGGTTTCCTATTATAGCCTAAGGATTATAGGCCTAATCACTTTTTATTATAAGTCTGTATCTCTTCAATAATTAAATTTAAATTACAAAGTTTATAGCTTAATTAGTTCGTATGTTTTTCTCCAATTTCCAACCGTGCCATTTGTGGCAATAAAAAGAAATGACTGCGCCATATGTGGTGATAAAAAGAAAAGACTGGACTTAATTGTGGTGATAAAGATTGACCGTGTCAATGTAATGTTATGCTCTAAGGCTGTGAACTTACAACTTATAAGTTCACCGATAGCGCCACTTATACCGCTAAGGACTGTGCCATATGTAATATTATGATTTAAACCGGTGTACCGATCACTCCAGTTCTTCCTTGATGAATTTTCTGAAGCTACTTAAAAGGCTAGGCAAGCTATAAAAATAATGAGAAAATTAAGTTTATGATCTTGCTACAGCAAAGTAAATTTAGGGAGTATTGTAAATTTATGACTGCGCCACCCTAAAGTATTGAGAGAAAACAAAATGTGTAGCTATATAAATGTAACCTCTTTTCCTCGAGCTATCTGGAGATCAGATCCCTGGGAACGTACCTTGGAGGCATACGAACTAATTACCTGTCAGGCGACTAGATATAGACATATAAGGTAAAACAAACATAAGTAGAAAAGGCAATAAATTTATTGAGACTTAAATATTAGGTGTACAGCAGTGGTTCACTGCAAGTGACAACAACAAAGGCAAGGATAAACTGGCCCTCAAAGATAATGTTGACTGCAACAGAGACAATCCATAATTGTGATTGAAAGAATTAACAAAACATAATTGACGCGAAAAAAAACTTTTCTTCACTATCTCACACAAATATCGCTTGCGCCGTAGAAGCTAATTCACAATTAGCCCAACTCGTGTGGAGGGGGCCGCTACCTAGTAATCATGTTCGCAAACTCACTTCATTATGCTAACCCTTTACCCAATAATTTTGTTTTAAATATTTTGATGATTTAAACGTTCACACTGCTCATATAATTTAGACTTCCTGCGAAACATTGTACCCAGAATCTTTTTTATTACCAATTATCTTAGCGAAATTTAAACCGAATAGCGTCGTTGTTTGACTGAAGCTAAAATGCAGTTTCTCTTTTTGCTGATTAAGAATTTAGACTCTTGGAAACGGTATTTGAACTCAATTAGGGGACGTTTAATTTCTGTCGGAATCATCTTTAGAAAAGAGGAATTTTATTTTTTATTTTTTAAATATATCACATTTTACTCACGGTACATTTCTAAGGCTGAATCGGTAAACCATGACATAACCAAAGAAGAAAGTCATGAGTATAGCAGACTAGTGACCAGTTAAAAGAAAAGAAAGAAAAACAATCCCGAAAACATTTCTAATGTGCCATAACAATGTTTCCTCCACGTGAAGCATAAAAAAGGGGGGAGTTAAAAAAAGGGGGAGGATTTAAACCATTACATTAAAAAAGAGAAAAGATCAAAAGCCAAAAGAGAAAAAAAGAAGATAATCAAATAAAAACCAAAATGACTGCTTCTTCTAAATACCAAACAAAAATGCAATAACTGAACTGTTCGTATCCAGCAGCGGTTCTGGCTTTTTTGGAGCCTGGGAAAAAATCTCGATAATCAATCCCTCCCACCCTTTTGTCTAAAATATTTTCAGGGCAAATTAAAAAATAACATTTATTAAAAGAATTTTAATTTTGTAGCAAAATTTTTCATTTATTCAAATCTGACTTTTCTTAGTTTATACGGGAAAAGATACAGGAAAAATGAAAATTTTGGATTTAATTTGCTTACAAATACTGTCATCAGCTCCTTCTGCTTTATTTTAATGAAAGCGGAATTTCAAAAATTACAAAATATTATGATTGTAATTTTTAGAAATATTAGATTATTTATTTGCAAATTTTACACCTCAAAAATTTTGGTGCTAGTGGCAAGTGCCCCTTCTGTCCACCTTAAAACCACCTCGGCTCCTATCAAACAGTTCGTGGTAATGAACTGTAAGTAAGGAGCGACCCGGCTCGATAGTAACCAAAACTCTGAAAAACGGGATTTTGATACAAATAGATACATCAAAAGAATTATATTTTAATACTGATTTCAAATATATAAGTCAAATCAAGTTTAACCATCAAAAGTTAAGCGCCAGAGAAAATTTTGCTGATTTTAAAAAAAGGGAGATTTGATTTTAAAAAAAAGGCCCCATAAAAGCTATAGAACCCTAATTAATCAGGAAACATAGAACCCTACTGTAGTGGTTTCAAGCTCCTATTTGCAAAAATGTGGAATTTTGTATT
>JAQQPU010015861.1:0-20653 GCA_029168905.1 Artemia sp. Kazakhstan ARC1039
TATATATATTACTTTAATAAAGTAATAAGTATTAATAAGTATTAGTAATTTAATATTAATACTGTTAGCCATTCTGTTACCCTGGAAAATCAAACGTAAAATTTAGCTGTTGAAATCTTTGATATACATAGCTAAAAATGTATTATTTCTTATAGTTCCCCTTTAGAAAAGTTTTAGAAATATTTTAGAAATTGTGCCGTAAAAGGTCTAAGATTATACAGACTCAGCAGTAAGAAATGCATTTTATTTATTTTCTGGTAAGCAAACTGGGAGAATATTCTATATTAGGAGCTTTTC
The DNA here is from genome assembly GCA_029168905.1 of Artemia sp. Kazakhstan ARC1039. Classification (NCBI taxonomy): domain Eukaryota; kingdom Metazoa; phylum Arthropoda; class Branchiopoda; order Anostraca; family Artemiidae; genus Artemia; species Artemia sp. Kazakhstan ARC1039. The sequence goes on from JAQQPU010015861.1 coordinate 298, forward strand.
TAGCGTAAAGCCCGTAAAATTTTGGATCTGCCACTAAAATGTGTGATGTCCTTCAATTTTCTAAAAACTCCCTAAGAATTTTACGAAAAACACTTCTTTACAGACGTTTGTTATTTTCTTGGATAGGGCTGTTGTGGCAACTTTTACCACAGCAACCAATAATTAGAACCCAAGTCCTAAAATTGATCTCAATCAGGAACCCTTATCGCTATTTAAATTCACAAAGTGCAAAGATTTTCAAACAGAGGTGTTTATTCTTTAAAGTTCAGGAAACATCTGCATCTGCCAATTTCATACGAAAACATTGATTGAAAACGAAACTAGTCTTATCTCGGCTTTCCGCCAAAACAGGTAATTAGCCTTTTCAAGTTTCACAGGAACTACAATCTGAGAAAATAAATATCACGACGTGAAAAAAAAAATGATGAACTATCCAGTGGCGGATCCAGAGGGGGGGTGCCTCTCCCCCCTAACGTAGTCTAAGGCAGTGTAATTTACCCAATTAACGCAAGTTTGCATTAATTAAACTTGCTCCTAACGTAAGTTTATCGGATCAACCTATTTTGCGCCCTCCCCCTAAAAAAATCCTGAATCCACCCCTGAAACCATCACATCTATTCCACCAGTTATTAGAAGAAAAAAATGTTCCTTATTTTCACAAATTTCATCAACCCCCGCCCCCTTTTTTAGAAATCTTACATAGGCCAATCAGTTAAGGCCACTGAATATAAATAATAGATTAAGTCATAATTTGTATATAAATTAAGTCATACCTGTAAGATGGGACAGTTGCAAACCACTTGGCCGGCTCACCAAGTTTTTTTCTGCTTTCGCAATTACGAATAATACAATTTCGAACCATTTCTCATTGATTGACGCATACACACTAACCTGCTAATGCATGAATAAGTGGGAGGAGCTTTTTGTTCACACCGAGAATGAAGAGCCAGAAATCATCTGCGGTAAACTTACTGCCTAATGATATATACATTGGTCTACATGTAACTTTTAGTCGATCGGAAAATACATACCTGTGAGGGTCCAAATCTGTCTTCGGAAGAAAATGGGGTTTTCATCTTCTTTCGGCTCCCATTTGGCCCATACATTTTTTTTTAACTACATTCCTCTTGGCCGAGGGACTGGTAAACATAAGAAACAGGGACACTTACCCTAAAAAATTCTGAAAACTGCTTTTAAGTAATCATAAATACTTACTTATATCACCCTTAAAGCCGCACTGCTTCCCTTTACCTCAAACCCGCCCCCTAATGGATAAATCCACTGCCCACTTCATATACAGTGGCGTAATTTTGTTAAAATCCTGAGGGGGGGGGGGGGAAGTTGGAGCCAATTTTCCCAAATCAAGTGAAAATGACAGTGAAAACTGAAAAATGAGTCATATAGTAATCAAACATGCAAAGACATATTAAAAAAAACTGACCCGTTTCTGTGGATGCTTGAATTATGCAGGCTTATCTTAGTTTTGACAAGAATTTTGGAGAAACAAAATTTCAGTTGTGGGGCAAACTGGGGTCTAGGGGGGGGGTCGGCAAAATGAGGTATGTTGGCGCAGTTCCCCCTGCCCCATAGCAATTACGCCCCTCTTTATATATTCCCATTTTGCTTTACATGCCCATGCTGCTACTCTTTTCTTGCCTGATTAAACAACATTCCCCTTTCGAAATGTTCGCCATTCTCTATTGTAGAATATAATGGAAATGTATAAATTTTTCTGTATATTTGTCCATAAGGGGAGGGGAGGTAAATGAAGCAATTCACCTTTAGGAGCGAAACAGGTAAATATTTATGGTTGTTTTAAAGTAGTTTTTACAATTCTTCACAGTTTTCTTCAATTATACCCCTGGTCTTAACCTTTACCCAGGGTATTACAGCTGTAGCCTTAAAATTGACGAAGGACATCAAGTTTTTCGGCCCACTTGGGGGCTCCCTAACTTAGCACCTTCCCCAACAAAAATGTATGGTTAGTAATTCCGGAATGTTTCAAGCAATTCAGAATAAAGAGTATTTTGGCTTTTATTTAGGTCCTATTTACGGAGGTGGGGGGGCAAGACCATGCCCCCCGAAAAATGAAATTCCTGTACATTAGGATTGTGTTCGCCCAGTGACTTATAGCTTTAAATTCCAATTTGTTCGGACAAAAGTTTGTTCGCCCTTTGTCGGAAAAATCAGCGTTTTTTTCTTTTTTTCTTGTGCAATTGAGTTCTCATTGGCCAAGAGGTTCGGTTTTGAGCTAATAAAAAAAAAACTGCTTTCCAAGATAGCAAAGCGGCCCTAAACTAGAATTTTACCGAATTAGTCATGGGGTTCAAATTTTTGTTTTTCCATGGCAAGAATTTCGGGGCTACGCAAAAAGTAAAGTTCAATCCCGCTTTCTAGGGCTATAATGACAGAAAGGTTGAGATGGCTAGAACATGTTCTGCGAACAAAGGCTGACAAATTGCCGAAGATTGTCCTTTTTGGCCAACCGTCTAGGGCTAAATAGTTAGCAGGTCGTCCACGTTTTGGATGGGAGGATGTCATAAAGAAAAAATCAAGGGAAACAGGAACTTCCAGGGAGGGTGTAATGAGGGAAGCTTTGAATAAATTAGGATGGAGGAGGAGCATGCGTAGGTGTGTTGGTCTCAGGTGGCTCAGTGCTGCAGTGAGTTGTTAGTAGTAGTTGTAGTAGAAGAAGAATTTCGGGGCCTGGGATGTACGTAGAGAGGCCTCGAGATCCGGCCCCCATCCGTCTCTCCAAAAAGCTATTTTTTCCTGAATTTTTGGGCGCTACTTAGTCAAATAATCGATAGTTCTATTATTACCCCTTCCTCACCTCCCTCGAAACTCCTGAATAAGTGTCTATTTTGGGTTGACCATCTTAAGCTTTATAAGATCTTGATATACTTCTATCGAACATATATGAAGTCTCTAAATCCTCTCAGGCCTTGTCAGGGGCCTCGAAGCTGGACTCCAAGCTATTGCACATTGAATTAATGTGATAGACAACATTGGAATTATATATTACTTACGGATTAACGTCTTAGACTCTAGTAACGGAAGTACCTCCTTTGAGTATCCGAAAGGTATTAAAAGTATTTAAACATTAAAATTGTTGGTAAGGTGGTACTTTTTTAGCAACTAAACTTGCCAATATATTTGATGTTATCTGGAACGGCCCGTTTCGACAGAATTGTGTTTTTTCTTACAAAGATTGATTATCCTTGAATTTTATTCAATTGATCTGAGATGTTTAACATACAATTTAAACCCGGAAGAATAATTTATCCATTTTGTTTCCAAGAATCGGGATACTTCCGCATGGGAAAAAAACTGTATTTCCAAAACGAAATTCGAAGATTCTCGAAAAAAATGTGTAAGCGCCTTAGATTTTACGCCTAGTTAAAATCACTTGTTTGAATTTATTAATTGAATAGTTATGTAATATTTAATACCTATTATATATAATGTAATACCAAATACAAAATTGTGAATTATAAATTCTAAACAATTGTAATTCTAAAATTAGGCTAGTCCAAAATCAAAACCAAGTTCCCTCTCTTTTAGCGTTTTGACTTCAGAGGTGAGAATTCACGAAAATGTGGAGGGGGGCGCATGGATTTCTTCAATCTTTTTAAAGGAAGATGCAACAAATGTTGTTCAAAATGTAGGGGGGGGGGTGTACTTTTTGGTTTCTTTTAAATTTTTTTAACTAAAATGCCAAAAAAAAATTTAAAAATCTACGGGGGAAGAAATGGCCCTGTTTTGACAGACCTTTTAACTTTTAAAGCGAATCTAGAAAATGCTACAGGAATGGAAGTCCGAACGTGGTAAGATTATTCCGATGGTTGTCAAGGTACTATGTGTTTTGAAATAGATCTTTCAACAATTTCTTGTATGTAGTCGAAATCAATGATGAACTTCGAGAATAAGGAAAAAATTAAGCAATTATTTTAAAATCTAATAAATATTAGATGATAAAATGTATACACAATTATATAATAAAATCTAATTGCGCTTAAGAGAGAGTTTACGTAAAATGGAGCAATCTTGAGAAAAAATCCACTAAATTTTGGGGGAATTTCACCAAAACATTTGAGTTTGATCAGTAAAGTCGACTAAAATGAGAATTTGTCATAGAGAAAGTGCGTTTCCAACAACAAACCATATTTTTGAAACAAGAATCCGAATTACTAGTTGAACAAATAAGTTTATAAAATTGTTTTCTAAAACTGGTTTGTCGAATGGCAAATTATAGAACAAGAACTTTGTTTAACCCAACCCACGACCTTGCCAAATCTACAATTCAATTACACTGTCTTTTTTTTCGCTGAGTTGTCGAACTCACAGCAGAGCATAAATATCATACAGTATGGAAAATACCTATACTCTCTGTTCAATATTTTGGGACCCATCAGTCGCACACCTTTCGTCATGAATCCGCCTTTGCGTGTGTCCAATGACAAATTTTTAACGGATTGCGACGGAAATATTGGAGACCTGCTGAAGCTATTTACTGTGACGCTTGGGAAACTTCCCAAACCACGCGCTGGGATGTGTCCCATTTCTGAACCAAATTCTCCACACAGTATAATATTTATGCTGTAATTCACAGTCACAATCCTGACTGTCAGTGAAACAGAATTTTCTGGATCTAGAATTTGAATCACAGTCGTCAGTGGAACGATCCAGATCCAGACTGGGTTTATGATAGACATAGACATAGACATAGGTTTATTAAGAACGAACAGCGTAGCCATGGCTAATTTATGTCGTCTTTACAACAATATGGAAAAAAAGAAAAAAAAATACAAATGACACTATAAGAACACTAACACGTGAATACAAATAACACTAAGTCTTGTTGTATGCTTCTACAAAAAAGGGGACAAACGTGTTTTTGTAGCGGTTGGTCCTGCAGATCGGGGGTTGTAGCTTCAACTGGGATCTGGTTCTTTGGTTAACAGGAGCATCGGGTGGGAGGATCAGTCTGTGATGGGGCGAAGATAGCAGTGACTTGCCGAGGGACATGATCAGACATAATCGTCTGTCGCTGAGGGATTCAAGGTTCAGTTCTTGTAAGAGTTTGTTGTAGTCGTCACTTCTGTTACCAACGATTATGTTAACTGCTCGTTTCTGCAAAGATTCAAGGTCATCGCAAAGGTAGTGGGTGCTCTGGACAAAAGGTCCCCAGACAGCGACGGCGTATTCGAGTAGAGGTCTCACATACGTAATATAGGCATTTTTTAGGCTTTGAGTGTCGCAGCCAAACCTGCGCATCAGGACTAGGGTCTGAGTGGGAAAGCCCAGTGAGCTGTGGGTCTCAACCTCATCTTTTCTGACATTAAAGCATGGTTGCCACACTTAGTGAAATTTTACTAAATTTAGTAAAAACGGACCTGAGTTAGTAAATTTAGTAAACCAAGGTCACATTCAGTAAATTTTTGAAAATTTGTTTAAATTTAGCAAGTTTTTTAGTAAATTTACCAGAAAACGAAGTGTTCGGCTCAAAACAATGCTAGATTTATCTTAAGTTTTGTGTTGACAGCAGTTTCTTGTTTGTTGGCCACCAAAAACTACCAATAGCAGTAAACTGCAGTCTACTCAGACAGTAAATTACTGAGTAATATACGGAGCTGCACAAAGCAACAGAAGGATCGATGCATTCGAGGTTCTTGAGTGCTTCATCAGTACCTGGACAGCATCTCGTAAGGAGATGGCAAGAAAAAGCCGTCAAGTACAGACAAGGCTTATTAGATGGGGTGTCACTCGCAATCCATTTCCGGTTGAATCTTTTCTCCCAGTAAGATACTTTAGGAGTGGTGAGACAACTGTTACCCTTTTGAATTCACTTCTTGCAAGAACAAATGGACAACTGCTGTCCGACGCGTTCAAGTATGCAAGAAGTGATTTGAACAAACAGGACAGTAGTTTACCGACCAGCCAAAATTCGCAGCAGATTTTTGTTTCTCTTTCTCCGACTGTCGCGACCGACCCCCATGGAACGAAAATAGTCTAGTAAAAGACTTATGAAGGAGTCATAAAAAAGAGACCCGTCAAGGTGGATATTGCTTCTGTACTGCGCAAGCCCACTCCTACCCTCAACCAATCAGAAGTAGCTCCACACTTTTCAGGGAAAAGAAATATTCCACTTCCTGTAACTCCAACGAATCGATGTTGTCGCCCTATGCAGTGACATCTGTAGTATTAATTTTTTTAAAAAATCTAGTGACAAGCGACAGCAGTAGGCTTGTTTGAAGGAAAACAAAAGAAAAGAGGAAAAGAAAAAGGAAGAAGAAAAGGGAATAATATGGCGAAAATCCTATTGATTATCCTCCTATAGTAAAAATAAAAATCGATGCTTGATTGTGCGCGTGCAGCGGTAGCCGCAGGCACAAAATCTTTTTTTGAGCATTTAGTAAAAACATGCGATTTAGTAAATTTTCCCTCTCAGATTTAGTAAATTCTTCCAGACCAGGGTGGCAACACTGCATTAAAGTATTTTCAGTCACCGACAAATCAAGTCCCATAAATTCTTGTCTATTTAGTGCTCATTATAAATTTAATATTTCTTCTTGTTTGATTGTTTGAAGACGCGAATGCATGATCTCCATGCCATTCCTGGCCCTGCTGCAGCTGAGATCGAACTCTTGATCCCGTATTACCAAGTAGAGATCAATTCACTCCACTATGGCATCATAGGGTAAATTCAATATTTCATTGAAATTTGTGAAGTAAATAAGAGCTTTTAAATTTAAGCTCTTAGAACAGTTATAACATTCATCACTTAAGTAGAACTATACGGGCACAGTCTAGTTTGGAGGGGGGTTGCTGGAAAGGGAAAGGGGTCTAAATTTTCAATTTGCATGGCTGATTTTATCAATGAAAAGAATAAACTCACCAAGTTTGGTCATTTCATTGTTTAGAGAAAACTAATGTGTCATCTCTATCCCTGAGGTTGAACTTCGAGTCCCATATTACTAAGCAGAGATTAATCCCGCTGTGCCATCACAGGATTAGTTTCATACCTGTGTAAAAATTTGTGGAACAGGTTATTATGACATTTATTAATTAGGTATTACTATCATGCACGGACCCAGAGTCAAGTTTTGATAAGAGATTACTCAAAAGGGGGAAGGGGGCCTAAATTCTAATTTTGAGGGTTACTTCTATCAATAAAAGGAATAGACCTACCAAGTTGGGAGGAAAGCTGAGACAATGGTCGACATGGCCTTGTTAGCGCTATATGGAATTGGGGACATAAACAGGAGGTGGGCTCTGTACCCATTACCTCCCCCCAAAAAACAAATGTAATAAATTTCCCTGAATTTCTTGCACTTCAATTCAAATTATAAAATAATTTTCTTTTATTATAACCCCCTCCCCCCAAAAAGAAAAACATTAACCCCCGGAATTTTGTTTGTATATATGTCTGTATGAAATGTCATGGTTGCAGCAGTAGCTGCAATCTAGTAAAGAGCGAACCACAGCCCATAGTAACCAAAAGTTAAAAAACTAGTTTTGGAAAGTACTGCCTACTGAAAAAAATTGCTATCTGACGCTGATTCAGCAAGAGTAACTAATATTTTGGCTCATCTTAAAAGTAAAAGTTTATTACTTTCCTCCACACTTGGATCTGTTTTCCCTTGGATCTGTTTGAGTAGGGTTGGTTGTTACTGTTTTCCCTTCTCTTTTTTTCAGGAATGAATTTGTTCTCAGGGAATAAATATCACTATATATTTAACAGTCGGTCAACTTTTAGTAGTTTTTTTGCGGTAATCGAAGATTTTGCCGATGTTATTTCTCTATTATTATTGATGTTTTGACAAATAAACATACTGCTCGAAATAAAAAAAAAATTCCAATAAAGCACAAATGACGCTCTGGTTTGTAGAAAGCTTAAGGGCGTTAGTGCCTCACCTGTTTGAGTTAATAAATTTGGTCGTTTTAAGTTTTACGGGATTGTTCATTATATTTTGTGTTCGTTTTTTGTCTTAATTATTTATTCTTAATGATTTCTGTTCGTTTTAAGTTTGAATATTTGATGTGGCTTTGGTTTAATGTAGCTCTTTACTATTCATTGAAAAATCGTTTTGTGGGAAAAGTTTTTTTTAATTAATCCCCTTAAAACTGAAAAAAAAATATTATTGCGATAACCAAAGTAATTGAAAACCCTAAAAAAGGGTGGGAGGATGTCGTAAGGAAAGATTTAAGGGAAACAGGAACTTCTTGGGAGGTTGTAAAGGAGGCTCTGAATAGATTGGGATAGAAGAGGAGCGTGCCTTGTTGTGCTGGCCTCAGGCAGCTAGGTGATGCAGTGAGTTGTTACTACTACTAGTAGTGTGCCTTCCAAGAATCGTTAGAAAAGTTGAATGGGTATTTTACACACCAGGTCTTTCGGTAAATCAAATTGGTCATCGCAGTAATCACATACCGTGCTAATTTAATTATTATAATTTACTTATAAATAAGTTTCTCAAAACACAAGGCCGTATCCAGGGGGGGGGGGGGGGACCCGGTTTGAACCCCCCCCCCCACCCGAAATTTTTTACCGACTCGAAAATAAGTCGAAAATTAGTAAAACATAGGTAAAAATCAGTAAAATTAGTCGAAAACTGAGTCAAAAATTAGTAAAACCCCCCCTGAACAAAAATCCTGGATATGGCCCTGTCAAAACAGACTCTTATTTGCAATCGTCAAACAAACGGTTAACAATGCATAGAAGTCGTAAGGATTCGAATCTTAAATTTTCTTTAGGAATACACGTTACTAGACCTTCACATAGCGCACGAGGTATATGGTGCTGGGATAAGGTGGCATAAGGCCTGGGATAAGATGGTATAAGGCCATAGATGGCATATGGCATAAGGCCTGGAATAAGATGGCAATATGTTTTTTTGTTTTATTTTACAAGATAGTTTCTTTGAAACCGCGTTTGCTAAATTTCTGCTACTTTGGTCTTAAGTAAAGTTTCAAATTTGGGCGACAGATTTTAAATTTTAATTTTTTATTTTTTCAATATTAAAATATTAATTTAACACTGGCTCCAAGCTTGGAAGTCCTGCCACTTATGGCTAATTTTAACACGAAAGAATTATCAGGGAATCCCTTTTTCAAGAACATTCTTAAATACAATATTTTTGCAAGTTAAATTTCAGAAAGTAATAAAAGTTAAATTCTCAAAATTAACTTAAGAATCAAAAATGAAAGAAAAATCCAAAAAACTTGAAATGTTGTTAAAGAAAAACTCATAATACTGGAGTCAATTCAGAAAAAGTTACCATAAAATTTACAGATTTCAAACTTCACACCGGTATGTTTTTCAATCTTAGGGGCTAAAAAAAAAATTAACTGTTATTCTTATTGCAACACCCAAGTCCAATGCATGACAGATTACTGTAGTAACGTTTTTTTTTCAGTTTTGAATACCTAGTAATATTGAGAAGCAAAAAGAAATTGTTTTTTTTTTCACATGAGTTTTTCTTCAAAAACGTTCCAAAGAGTTACTTTCCAAAAAAAGATATTATTCTTTTTTTTCTTCAGGGCTATAGATTTAAGGTTAAGTTTCCATATGTCTTATTTGATTAAAAGAAAAGCAGCATAAGTATGAGTGCCTTTGATATCTTGAGATTTCTGTAATCCCCTTTCCCTCAAAAAATCCTGTGTGTTTCCCTCCTCTCAAGAAACTCTGAGATTTTAGGTATTTTAAAATGCGTTCTGGCTTCATTTCTCATCTGCAGAACTATTTGAACTATAATGATCCTGACACCAGATTCTTTGCCCATTTCTTAACGGTCTAAAGAGTCATCGTATATCAATAACAGGTCACTGAGTATCAACAATCAGCAACCCGAAAATTTTCTTTCTTTGCCCTCACTTTCTGAGATCACATACACCAGGTGGCGCGTGTCAGGCGTGGCAAAAACTATTCCAAATATGGCGGAAATGTGCGGCACAGGTGGCGTCTGAGATCTTGGCGTCTCTATCTTGAAGTCTTTTGATTTAGGAGTATGTAGAGAGGCGTAGATTGTAATTGTAGGATGATTTAAGTATATTCGCTATTGAGCAAATAATTTAATTGGAGAAAAAAATTACAAGATACAAAAAGATATTAAGTTGCCGTTTGGCTATTGTTCACAGCTGGAAAGGACCTCGTAGCCTTCTTTGGCGATGAAATCATCTTCTTTGTAAACGACTATCCCGACTGGAATGCCTTCAACGGTTCTTGAAGTTTCAGCAACAAAAATGCCTGCAACGATCATCATCACAACGACCACTAATCCGTATGGTAGCATTGTTGTGTTTCACACCCCGGGACCTAAAGAAATACACATTAGATGGCAATATATTAGATGGCACGGAGAGAAATTACCTTCGAAACTGGCCAAAAGCGCAAAAAAAACTCAAACCAGGTTAAGTACTCAAAAACAACAAAAGAGGTTTTTGGCTATACAGATAGACGACGAATCATTTTTTTTTTTTTTTATTTACAAACGGGTTACAATAAATAAATAAACAAACATCTCATTTAAAAAAACACAATCCAATGCATTACTGCATGCCGGACAAAACCCGAAAAAAAAGAAAAACACTTTAAAAAATATATATATAATATTTTCTATTAATATCATTTATTTCCTCGGACCCTAATATAACCCAAAAAGGGGCCAACCCAAAAACAAATAAATATCTTCTCTCGCCTCCCTCTCCCACCCCTCCAACAAAAGTGGGAACTTGAGAATCATCCACGCAAACAACGCAACACAACTCACAACATTCACAAAAAGAGAGGAGAAAAAAAATAAATAAAAAAAGGGAAATAAATCACTCATCCATTCAAAACCCAAACAATCATCTCACCAACAACATTCAACCAATCATTCTCTACACACAACCACTAAAATCTTCCATATTGATAAAAACAGCTTACTCTGAGGGAATTTCGAAAATCATCCAGATCTGTCTTATCTTTTACCTCCTCGGGAAGTTTGTTCCAGACAGCCGGGCCATAAAAACGGATAGAAAATGTAGACCTTGTTGTTACAGGGAACGGGGTTCGTATTGAATGGGCATTTCTTGTCTCATACCTGTGTTTAGCTTCGGTAAATGCAATTGAGAAACATGCAGGTAGCAGGTTATTAAAACTTTTAAACATGAATAATGCCGTGTAAAACTTAACTAGGCCAAAAAGTGGCATAATCTTAATACCGTCGTATTGCCTTCGAACCGAGTCAGAACCTCGCATTCCAGATAAAACACGAACAGCATTATTTTGTAGAACCCTCAGTGGCAGTAGATAAGTAATAAATGTCGCTGACCAAACACTTACACAATATAACAAATACGGATGAACCAGCGAGAAATACAGCATTCTTAATATTTTAGGAGGGAAAAAATGTTTCAGTTTCCGCAGCATTCCAACATTCCTGGCAATTTTTGTACACAGTGATTCAATATGAGGTTTAAACATAAGACACTCGTCAACTTGGACACCAAGATATTGAACATAACTATGTCTCTGGAGATATCCACTTTCTAGTTGAATACCATGGATCCAAGGATAATAATTAGTACTTCTTCCATATAGAATAAATTTATTTTTACTATGATTCAAACATAATTTATTTACACGCATCCATCTTTCAATACAACTCATTCCTGTATTTAAAAGCAGAAATAAATCTGCCTCTGTCACAGCTGCCACAGAAAACTGTGTGTCATCAGCGAAGCTAGGCAATATCATCTTTGACCTTCTAGCTGCAGGTCCCACATGACTAAATATCCTTTTAAGACACGCATTCAAATCATTAATATAGATTAAAAACAACAAGGGTCCAAGCTCAGAACCCTGTGGTACTCCACATCTCACATTCATATAATCAGAATGAACACTCCCAACCCCAACACACTGTTTCCTTCCACTCAAAAAAGACAAAATCAAACTATGAAAATTACCACGAATACCGGCATGCTCTAATTTTGATAATAATACACTATGGTCAACAGAGTCGAATGCTTTCATAATGTCCAGAAATATAGACGCAACTTTCAACCCCGCATCCAACGAATCATTGACAAATGTTGTTAAAAAAAGCAAAGCTTGCTCTGTTGACATCCAATGACGAAATCCGAACTGAGTAGGGTGAAAATAAGAATTTTTATTTAAAAAATCCACCATTCTTACATAAATCAGTTTTTCAAACAGACGCGATATTATTGGGAGCATTGATATTGGTCTGTAATTATTCATATCATTCTTATCACCGCTCTTCAACAGGGGTACCACATGAGCACTTTTCAAACAATCCGGGTAAACTCCACTCTTAAAACATGAATTAATCAAATACAACAAATGACCTGAAATAATAGAGAAAACTGAACGAAGAATTCTAACACTGAAAAAATCCGACCCAGCTGCTGAATTCTTCATTGACTTCACCGTCGTCTCAAGCTCTGCAAAAGTCACTGGTCTTAAGAATATAGAGACTTCAGCTGCCTCATCGAGAAAATCATTATAAGAGCCATCACTAGGTGACTGCGCAACACTATCAGATACACTCCTACCAATATCAGTAAAATGTGCACACATTATATTAGCAACTTGATTATCCGAGTGAGCATCAGGAATGTAAGGGGTAGTCGGGGCAGCACGAGGGTTCACTACCAACTTGATGATTCTCCACGTTTTCGCAGGATTGCCTTCTGCTTCTTTAAATTTATTTACAAAGTAGAGCTTTTTAGCCTGTCTTAGAAGGGTGTTAAGATTTCTATTATAACTTTTGTAAATATCTTTATCTGATTGAGATCCAGTTTTAGTAGACCTTTCATAGAGCTCTTGTCTTTTATCCATCGATTTAAGTAGCGCTTTCGATATCCATGGTTTCTTTGCAACATCATAACGTTAACGCTTTTGTTTGAACTCTAGACTTTCATATAACATCTGAATCAGTTTATCATACCATTTACCAAATTTATCATTAAGCAAATAGTTCGTCGTAACGAACTGTAAGTAAAAACCAACTTGGCCCAATTGCAATCGAAATAAAAAACGAATTTTCATAACAATTAATACATGAAATGAATTGGCTTTTTTTCTTAAATAATTAAAAAAAACTTTTCCAAGAAAGAAGTTTTTCAAAGAAAAGCGAAGATGAGAAAGATTATCAGAAATAAAGTCGATTATCTTTTCAAGTATAAAACTATCATAAATCAATATCAATACATAAACGAAACCCAAAATGAACAGAAAATACAATAAGTAATCAAGTCCATTTCAAAACGAGCAAAAACTACTACAATCTTCATTTCGACCTATATGGTTTTATTTCTCATAACATTAAAAAAATGGGAAATAATCCCCAACATAACCAAGATTACTGAAAAAAAAATGAATGAGGATTGACCATTTAATCTATATATTTCTTCCTGAAAGTCTTAATAATTTTGGATTTAGTAAAGTTAAAAAAAGAGAAGTTTCAAAAATTCTCCGAGTCTTTAGAAAAAGACTCAGAAAATTATTTTCTGAGTCTTTAGAAGGCACAGGGGGCGTTAGCCCTACTACTTTTTGTGGTATTTTCTGCTCGTTTTGAGTTTCATTTGTTTATTGATGTTGATATATGCTAGTTTTACACTTGGAAAATTATTTGACTTTTTTCTGCTTATCTTTAGTTTAGTGTAGCTCTTTGCCTTTATTTGTAATTTCTGTTTGTTTTTAATTGACATAGTCTTTTTCATTTGTCAAGAATAAAATACTTTAAATCTTTTCGTTTAAATCTACTGTTTTTTGTGTATTGGAACCACATTAAATGCCAAGCTATGAGCTTAAGCTCACTCCAAAATATTTTAGTGAATAAATCGTTATTTTTCTTTATAATCTATCACTTCTTCAGTAGAAGTATTCTTTGAAGTATTGAAGTATTCTACCAATAAATTCTATTTTAGAGGGCTTTGTGGCTTCATTTCTACCTTAAATCTACTGTTTAAATGTTGGACAAAATTTTGCAATAATTTTTAAGAATAGTTTTGCTATAATGCTTTGGATTGATAGGTACGGGGAAATATCCTAAATCTGCATAATCTTTGGGGTTCTATAGGGCTGACAGAATTCTAATCCCCACCATGTTACAGCCTTGAGCATAGACAAATATTAGTCAACTATCCCACTCCACATGTCCTGAAAGTGTCAACTTAATTTCCTGAGACTAATTAAAAAAAAAGTTCCACGAAAATAGCTTTTCAAAGAAAAGTAAAGAGCTACATTAAACCAAAATGAACAGAAAAAAAATCATATAATTTTCTAAGCGTAAAAGTACCAAAAAAACAACGATCAATAAATAAATTAAACCCAAAACGAACAGAAATTGCAATAAATAACCAATTCAAATTCAAAACGAGCAGGAACTAAGATAAGTGCGGCTAACCCCCCGCCCATATCTTCTGAAGACCAAAACATAATTTGCACTTTACTGAATTTAAAAAAATCTTAATTTAAAAAAAAACTTGCATCCTTAGGATCGAGTGCTCCACCGCGCGGTACTACTGCCATTGAAACTGGGAAGCTCAACGGGTAGTTTTTTTATCATTTTAAATCAATCGCGTAATTCATAATTTTCATTTGTCGTTTTAAGCCACAAAATGGCAGAAAATAGAACCCTACTATGGCACAATCTTTTGTTGTTACACAGGTGAGTAAAACTTAAAATTTACTTTGTAATGAACATCCAGAATTATCCAGGAGAATATGATGGAGAATTATCCGGGGATTCCTTGGCGGGAATATTCCCTGTTTTTTTTGGGGGGGGGGGGGGGCTTGCACCGTATTTTCTATATTACCATGACTGTTCCTTTGACTACTTCTGCGACTATTACTTTTCTTGCAGAACTGGGTTTTGAGGAAACGTTAAGCCAAAACATGAGTAAAACCTTTAACTTTACCCGGGACCTAGCAAACTTGTACTCATATTCTTTACCCCTTAAATCATAGATACGCTCAATAAGGGCTCAACTCACTACTTGTATCCCAAATCTTGCACCCATAACCCGCAACCAAAAATAATTGTAGGTTCACAGTTTTACAAAGAGATGGAGAGTTCACTTTCATTCAATATTGCTCCAGTTGAAATAATTCCTCTCTTAGCTAAATGTTTCTTTTGTCACATTAAGAATAATAAAGAATAATAGTTTACAGAATTACATCCCCCTCACCTAATGCCTTGAGTTCAAACAATGCCTTTGTTTTTTTTTTTTTTTTTTTTTTTTTTTTTTTTTTTTTTTTAATAAAAAAGATAATACAGATCATCAGCCTAGGTTTATATCAAGGCATTAGGGGAGGGGAAGGCTCCGACGCAGCTAAACTGGTAGCGACTCTGAAGTTTCTGAAAACAGAAACGTTTTGGCTGTAATGAAGTAAGAATTTTTTTTTATTATAGTGTTTATTTTAGAACAGGAAATAAACTCCATTGTTACCGAATCTTTAATATGCTTCGGTCAAAAGGCTTGTTATGACACACCATTGCTAGAGCAGAAAAAGCACTGCTCTAGCTTTTTTGTATTTTCATTTCAGGTTCTTATATCGATTTTGAAACACCGTTTGAAACTAAATTCCTTTTTATCATAAGAGTAAAATTGTAGGTAGAACTGTTTGAAATCTTGGAAAGTATTTGAGTTGGGGTGAAATATAGGTTTCACGAAAGAATCTAGAACCAAATTTATGCCATGGAAAGATCTTGGGAGGTATTGACCACAACCCTTTCACCTTTAAAGGGTAAATTTGGTACAAAGGGTATCTTTGACGGTACAAAGAGTGCAAAGGGTACCTTTGAGGACTTTTTAACAACGTTCTAAAACAGATCTGAAGCTCAAATGAGTGTTTTGAGCCACATATCTATGCTATAGCATAGACACATCCTGGATGTATACATCCTATGTTATGATTAATTAAAAAAAAAAGTTTTTTCGAGGTAAGTAAAGAGCGCAATTGAAACTTAAAACAAAACAAATCATTACTTCACAACCTATCTAACATATATCAATAAAACTAACGGACATAAATCAAGTGATGATATTTGCCTATGTTTGTAATATTACAGAAAACTAGCGCTTTACTGAAAACACAAAATCCAAGTATAAAAAACAATAATATTGATTTAGCAGTCAAAAGTAAATACGTAGTCTCACAACAACAAACTAATCTATAACGCTTTCCATAGTCCTACCGGAGCTGTGATATCAGTAACTTTCAGTATACAATTAAACTTATTTTAAAAACTTAGGCAGAAAAATAATAAGCTTAAAGTCATTACACAGCATACAAAATAATCAATTGATTTATCAGGTAACAACTTGGTCTCACCTAGTATTACTCGAAATGAAGAACATATCAACCGTAAAATGAACTCTGGAAATCCAGTTATTTCTCTCTATAAAACGGAGAATTTTAAGTTGTGATACAAATTCTAAGGCGAGTCTGTAGTGACACTTCGAACTTGTCTACAAAATAATCATGAAATGTCCTTTTCAGTTCCAAAACAACAATCAATCATTAACCGAGCTCATTTTGCAGAAGTGATGCAAAATTAAACGAAAAAAAAATAAATAAAGCAACAATCTAAGAATACTGTACTTTTATTCTGTTAAAAGTGTCCTTAAAAGGTTTACTTATACCGTACCAAAACTCCTATATTGTTTTGTGTTTTCAATAAAGCGCTAGTTTTCTGCAATATTACAAACATAGGGAAATATTACCAGTTGATTTATTTGCATTAGTTTTATTGATATATGTTAGATAGGCTGCAAAGTAATAATTTTTGTTCGTTTTAATTTTCAACTTCGGTCTTTACTTCTTTTGGAAAAACTTTGCTGTTTTTAATTAATCTAGGCTAGTTTTTGATTAAATTTCAATTTAGAAACAACACTGCTATGGCCTCTTTTACTTATATGGAATAATTTCTGTTCGTTTTAAGTTTCAATGTTGGTCCTTAGTTTCAGTTGAAATTTGTTTTATATATATATATATATATATATATATAATTTCTAATCACCTCCAATCTAGGGGAGATAAGACATCTCAACCCTTATTAAGGAGCAGAACTAAGAAGTCATACAAGAATTGAAGGAAAACATTAAATTTAGAGTGGAAGAAAAATCAAAACATAGTGTCGTTTCTTTTTGTAAAAAAAAAAAAATAGAAAAAGAAGAAATAGATCTTTAATTCTTTGTTTAAAAAAATTAAATTTAGTAGTAGTGGCTCCAGGCGAGTAGCTACGGCACAAAAGATTAACTGAGTGGACAGGTTTATGTATCGACATACTTGCGGAAAATTTTGCTAGCTCAGCAGAAATGTGTCTTTAAGCTTTGGGGTTTATTTGACCTGTCCCTAAATAAAAAGCCACTCGTTACTCAGAAATGAATGAAAATTTCCAAAAAATATCATTTCTTGTGTAGGTACGATACACGGTATTATAAACTAAGTTTGTTTTCATTTCAAAAATTTTGGGAAGAATTACCTAATGAGAGAGAATACTACGGCGGAAATGTCAAGTAAATAATTTGAATAAGTAAGTATAACAATAAGTAATCCTTCTTTTAATATACATCTTTGAGTGTTTCCGGGACCACATGCCTACACTTCTCCAACCACTAAGTGGTAGGGGGTTGGGTCAGGGGCAACTTCCCCTCCCAGACCTCAGTTTTCATCCAGACCCCAGTATATCCCCCCTCCCAGCTCAAATTTAGTTTCTCCAAAAATGTTGTCTAAACTAAGATAAGCCTGTATAATTCAAGCATCCACCGAAACAGGTAATTTTTCTTTAGTATATCGTTACCCTTTTTATTACTATACGGCTCGTTTTCCAGTTTTCTCTGTCATTTTCACTTGATTTGGGCAAATTGCCTCCAAAATTGGCCCCGCCCCCACAGGATTTTGACAAAATTAGGCCACTCGTTGGAGTATGGATTTAGTGATCTACTTAGAATGTCGTTGCAAACCATGAACTGGATGACGTCTATTCCCTTTTGAATCAAAATGCTTGACGAAATACCTTCCCGGGACATGCGTTAAAAATGATCACATCACATTTACAAAAAAGGTGAAATTATCTGAAAATGATTGTATAGAGAAAACCGCGATTGAAGAAAAAACCAAGCAGGAGTCGAACGCAAGCCACCAATTCGAAGTCGAGCGCTTTACCAACAGAACCAAACCTCTAATAATCTAACTTGATATATTAGTGAGTGTGCCTTAATTCCGTAGCTTATTAAGGGGGCTTGGAGGAGAAAAGTACAGGAGGTATTCTTGAAAACCTCCGGTTAAGGGTTTTGGACTATAATTATTACAATGACGATATCGTTTTATACTTCCAAGCTTTTCTACTTAAGAAGTGACATCCAAAGTGTTGTTTTTAGTGCTATATCACACTTACGGATGGTATAATTGATAAACATCATGTAGATATGAAAAATGGCTTTAAAATGAGCCATTAAACTTCACTCTAAAAAGCACTGGTAGCCCACTAGCCTCAGCTTTTCCACTTGAGACATGACACCAAAAGTACCGTTTTTAGTGCCATTTGGACCTTACTGATGGTGAAATTTATAGGAAGGACGTAGAAAAGGGCTTAATTTGTTATGGGGCAGGAAGGGGGCAACTGCCTCCTCCAGACCCGAGTTTGCCCCCCTGACCTCATTTGCCCCCCAGCAGAAATTTAATTTCTGCAAAAACTATTGTCAAACCTAAGATAAGCCTGCATAATTCAAATATCCAGAGAAACCGGTCAGTTTTCTTTAGTATATCTTTGCCTCTATGGTAATATATGGCTCATTTTTCCGCTTTCACAATCATTTTCACTTGATTTGAGAAAATTGGCTCCAAATTTGCCTCCCCTCCCCAGGATTTTGACGAAATTACAGCATTGGACGTAGATATGAGAAATACCTTTTATACGAGCTATTAAAAATCTGTCTAGATATCGATACGCGTGACATAAACACGTCCGATACCGATAGAGTGTGAAGCCCTTTGCCCAGGGACTATGGAGGGTCATATCATCACCAAAAGCAAATGTTTTAACCTTTAAACTATGTTAAACAAAATTGCTATCCCAAAATTGTGATTGGATGACTTTGGGGGAGGGGGACTGCAGGAAGGGGGGCTTGTTGGCCTCCAATCTTTTTAGTCACTTAAAAAGGGCACTAGCAAATTTAATTTCCGGTTTAATCAGCTATTAAACACCTCTCTATGTTCTGATCACCCCCTAGCCCTGCTAAAAAAATAGAAACGGGAGACATATCACTGCTACCCATGCAAACAAAGTGATTTTCCTTGTTGTTCAAGGAGGGAAACTGTAATTTCCCTTTACAAGGTTTTCAACCATGCTGATTCCAATGGTACAATTTTCATTCTGATTTGACACCATTTTCAAGGGGTTTCAGGTTTTTTTGTGAAATCACCATAAATTTTTTTCACCTGGTAGTTTTTTTTCAAAACACGTTTTTTAACTTACGGTTACTATGGGCTGACGCTGTCGAACGGCCAATGGTGCGAGGCTACGTCCATGCTCTTTACTGGGTTGCAGCTACCGCTGCAACCATGTTTAAAGATTTGTAGAAATGTTTTTTTAAGATGTAAAATAAGACATAAAATCCTGCAAATTTCATAGAAATTTGATCTTGAACGTTGATCTTGAAAGAAATAATTAATTTAACCTTATTTTCTTTCCGACATACAGATATAATTGGTAGTGTCGGTAAAAAAAAAAGAAAAAGAAAAAAGACAGTTACATTGGAAACACGTTTATTTATATATTTATATATTAATGCTGCAAACGCGCAAAACGAAATACCAAGCACAGCCAACGCAGATGATAGAGCATTAAAGTTATCAAACAGTCCGTGATAACGAACTGTAAGTAAGGAGCGACCCGGCTCAATGGTAACCGAAACTCTAAAAAACGGAATTTTGGTACCAATAGATACATCAAAAGAATCAGATTTTAATTCTGAGTTCAAATATATAAGTTTCATCAAGTTTAATCTTACCCATCAAAAGTTACGCGCCTGAGAAAATTTGGCTGATTTTCGAAAAAAGGGGGAAAGACCCCCTAAAAGTTATAGAACCTTAATGAAATTCACACCATCATATTCAGCGTATCAGAGAACCCTACTGTAAAGGTTTCAAGCTCCTATCTACAAAAATTTGGAATTTTGCATTTTTTGCCAGAAGAAAGATCACGGGTGCGTGTTTATTTGTTTGTTTGTTTTTTTTTTTGTTTTTTTCCCAGGGGTAATCGTATTAACCCAGTGGTCCTAGAATATCGTAAGAGGGCTCATTGGAACGGAAATTAAAAGTTCTAGTGCCCTTTTT
>JAQQPU010015862.1:6076-20653 GCA_029168905.1 Artemia sp. Kazakhstan ARC1039
GAGTTTTAGTTACAACTATCAAATTTCTCTTAGAAGTAACAATTTTTCGTCAGTGATAACAAATTTTCTGCTAGAACTAACAAGTTTTCTGTCAAAGATACAAAATTTTTCTTAGAAGTAACAATTTTTTCGTTTATGAGAGCAAGTTTTCTGTCAGAAGTAGCAAGTTTTCCTTTCACACTAACAAATTTCCTCATCAAAGTAACAATTTTTTCCTTAACACTGAGTTTTAGTAACACTAACAAATTTTCTCATCGAATCAACAACTTTTTCCTCAATACTAACAAGCTTCTACTTAAAATGTCAAATTTTTCTTAGAAGCATAATTTTTTTCCGTTCATGATAAAAAGTTTTCTGTTAGAAGTAGCAATTTTTCCTTAACACTAAAAAATTTTCTCCTCGAAGTAACAACTTTTACCTTAATACTAACAAACTTTTACTTAACACTATCAAATTTCTCATAGAATCTCATAGAAGTAACAATTTTTCGTCCGTGATAACAAATTTTCTGCTAGAACTAGCAATTTTTATGTCAAAGATTGCAAGTTTTCTGTCAGAAGTAGCAAGTTTTCCTTTCACACTAAAAAATGTTCTTCTCGAAGTAGCAACTTTTACCTTAATACTAACAAACTTTTACATAACGCTATCAAATTTTTCTTAGAACTATAATTTTTTTACGTTCAGGATAAAAAGTTTTCTATCAAAAGTAGCAAGTTTTCCTTTCACACTAACAAATGTTTTCATCAAAGTAACAATTTTTTCCTTAACACTAACAGAGTTTTAGCAGCACTAACAAATTTTCTCATCGAATCAACAACTTTTTCCTCAATACTAAGAAGTTTTCTGTCAAAGATACCAAATTTTTCTTATAAGCATAATTTTTTTACGTTCATGATAAAAAGTTTTCAGTCAAAAGTAACAATTTTTTCCTTAACACTAACAGTTTTAGTAACACTAACAAATTTTCTCATCGAATCAACAACTTTTTCCTCAATACTAACAAGTTTTCTGTCAAAGATACCAAATTATTCTTAGAAGCATAATTTTTTTCCGTTCATGATAAAAAGTTTTCAGTCAAAAGTAGCAAGTTTTCCTTTCACACTAACAAATTTTCTCATCAAAGTAACAATTTTTTCCTTAACACTAACAGAGTTTTAGTTACAACTATCAAATTTCTCTTAGAAGTAACAATTTTTCGTCAGTGATAACAAATTTTCTGCTAGAACTAACAAGTTTTCTGTCAAAGATACCAAATTTTTCTTAGAAGTAACAATTTTTTGATTGTGATAACAAGTTTTCTGTCAGAAGTAGCAAGTTTTCTGTCAAAGATACCAATTCTTTCTTAAAAGTAAAATTTTTCGTCACTGATAACACAATTTCTGCTAGAACTAGCAAGTTGTCCAGCAAAGATAAAAATTTTTTCTTAGAAGTAGCGAATTTCTTCTAACAGCACCAAGTTTTCCGTCAAAGATAACAAATCTTCTCTCCGAAGTAACAACTTTTTCCTTAATACTAACAAACCTTTACGTAACACACCCCAATTTCTCTTGGAAGTCACATTTTTTCATCAGTGATAACACGTTTTCTGCTTGAGCTTGCAAGTTTTCTCTCAAAGATACCAATTTTTTCTTAGAAGAAGCAATTTTCATTATGATAACAAGTTATCTGTTAGAAATAACAAGTTTTAAGTAAAACATACCAAATTTTTCTTGGAATTAACATTTTTTTCGTTGATGATAACAATTTTTCTGTCAGAAGTAGCAAGTTTTGCTTAACACTAACAAATCTTCGTATCGAAGTAACAACTTTTTCTTAATACTAATAAACTTTTACTTAACACTATCAAATTTCTCTTAGAAGTAACAGGTTTTTAACAAGTTTTCTTTCAAAATTAGCTTTCACTACGTTTAAGTTAGGTTCATCTAACCTCCAAAACCACCCTTTTTTTGAAAATCTGGCTAATCTCCTCAGGCTTATAACCTTTGATGGGTAACACTAAGCTTAATGAATTTTATATATTTTGAATAGAAATAATAAGCCAATTCTTCTGATATATTTATTGATGTCAAAATTCCGTTTTTTGGTGTTTCGGTTACTGTTGAGCCGCGTCGTTCCTTACTTACAGTTCGTTAACACGAACTGTTTGATATACATTATATTTAATTTGTCTTGCCTATGTAGTATATATATTATTATAAATGCTATATTATTAAATAATGACAAGGAAGTGTGAACAATTAAATTATATTTTGTGTCTCATTTAACTCATGTTATTTGACATAATAAATTAGTATCGTATCTATTTTCTTTTTCAGAAATGGAAAGAAGATTTAAATAAAATCATTCAAGCAAACGGCAAGGAAGCTCGAGACCTGGCTTTATCTGATGGCAGAATTTCAGAAGACGGTATGCCGTATACTAGGGTAATTTTGGATACCCGGTGGGATAAAAGGACTAAATGATACGACTACAATGCCAAAGCTGGTCATGCCGTTATTTTTGACTATTACACTAAAAAAGTTTTATTTGTTAAATCTAGAAATAAATATTGCTACATTTACTCTTGTGCCAGAACGATATAAAGTGCCCCCTCAATATCACTTTTGCTACCTCAACTGGAATGGGTCCTCTTCAGGAATGGAGCAGGATATGATGGTGGAGGGCTTTGTGCTTAGCCTTTCAATTCATGGGCTACGGTATCTAGAATTCGTCGGGGATGGAGATTCTAGCGTACATCAACGCCTTATAGAGCGTGTG
This sequence comes from Artemia sp. Kazakhstan ARC1039, assembly GCA_029168905.1. Taxonomy (NCBI): domain Eukaryota; kingdom Metazoa; phylum Arthropoda; class Branchiopoda; order Anostraca; family Artemiidae; genus Artemia; species Artemia sp. Kazakhstan ARC1039. The sequence goes on from JAQQPU010015862.1 coordinate 8,834, forward strand.
GCCTATGGAAAAGAAATTGTGAAGAATGAATGTTCTAACCACGTTTCCTAAAATTTTACCGGAGATTTATATAACTTCGCCAAAAATAAAAACCCATTCCCAAAAATCCTGACGAAGAGCTGCATATCAAGTCTTACCAAAAACCTTCGCGGTGCAATAAAAAAAACCGGGAAGATGGGGGCCCCGTGGACAATTTAAAAAATCTGCTAAGAAATGTCCCTTGTCATATATTTGGGGACCATAACAACCGTTCTTCTGGGTGCAGCAAATCCAGCACTGTTGGAGGGAAATTGTCTAGATTCCCAACAATGGTTAGAGAAGCAGTCAATGAAAAGCTCCAAAAAGTCATTCGGAAAGCCCCTAGTCTGCTGATCGAGGCCACAACAAACATAGCTGAAACATTTATGAGAATTGTCGTCAGATTCTTAGGTCACAAACAGGTGTGCCGATCCAAGCGAAATTCCCATAGTGTGCGTGTAACGGCAGCAGCCCTGGCCAATTCACTTGGGAATAAGTGGCACTCAAATAGATATACAAGTGTTTTCGGCAGGAGCCCAAGCAAAACAGTTAAGAATTTTTCTACTAAGCGTGAAAAACTTGTACAATGTGCAAGGCGTCAATTCCTTTATCATATTAAAGGCGGGGAGGCAGGTACAAGGCACTTCAATCCAGCAATGGAACCAGTGTCCATGGAGTTTTGTCTAAAAATGATTCTGAATATGGGCCGTATTGCCAAACGCCTGATCTCATGCCTAAAGAATTTGAGGATGCCAAAGAACTGTACTTGAAACAAATAACACCAACTATTGAACAACTCAATAAGTTGCCCGGCATTACGGCTGGCCAGGCCGATAATCCCAAATGGATTTCTAAGAGAATGGAAACTATTTCAAGTACACGATTCTATTCAATCTGTGTTCGGCAACCTGCCACATCTCCGGCAAGATTGGTCAAAGAAATAGTGACAGGAAAACAAATACATTGTAACTGGCAAATGACACACGGAATCCAATGTGAGCCAATTGCAATTACGTGTTTTGAAAGAAAAAAGGGCGAAATCAAACAGTTCGTGGTAACGAACTGTAAGTAAGGAGTGACCCGGCTCAATAGTAACTGAAACTCTAAAATATGGGATTTTGATACCAATAGATACATCAATAGAAACATATTTTAATGCTGATTTCAAATATGTAAGTTTCATCAAGTTTAGTCCAGATTATCAAAAGTTACGTGCCTGAGAAAATTTGACTGATTTTCGAAAAAGGGAGAATTTCTCTCGCTAAGAATTCCCCAAAAAGAATTTCTACCGTGAAAATCCCCCCCCCCCCCCGGAGAGAAAATTCGTCTTAACATCGCCACATGTAAAATTGAGTTGGTAAAGAGAAAGTACGACAAACAAAAACAATATCGAATTTCGTTCTGGCAGCAGTGTAAATGTTATTTTTTACTTTATTTTTTGAGTTAATATTGAATGCCATTTCTGTCATCCCTTGTTTTTAGGTAATAAATTTTTTGTGGGAATCATTAAATTAAATTTATCGTATTCTAAGATCCGACAAATAGGAAGCAGATTATATTTTTGCTTACAATTTGCTCTTTTAGTAGGCTATAAACTTCTATGAGAGGGAGGGTTTGGTAAAATTTGTAAACTTCAGAAAAAGAATTGCACCTTTTCGCTTTGTGTCCCAACAGTTTTTAATCCCAACAGGAAGCCAGCCTTTTAAAGTCTTCCATTTTAAAAGCTGTCGGAAAACCAAAATTCTTTATTAGATCTCTCTCTCTCTTTCTTTGTCTTTTATTGGTTTATCGTTTTTTATTTGTTAGCTAGTATTTGTTTAGTATTCATATTCCCCGTCGTTTTCAGGCTCTAGAGCCTTTGTGGGGATCAGTAAATTATGTTTCCTGATGACATTTGTATTTTTTTAAAATATATTTTATATTATTGGAATATATTTTATGATAAAATCCGATAAAACGGAAATAATTTTTTTGGTTATCTGTTTGTCATTTATTAGGTCAGAAAAAATACCGTCATAGGGGGGGAGGAGGCATTAGAAAATTTTTGAACTTCAGAGAACACATTTAAGTTTCCAAGAATTTTTTTTCTTGTCGTTCATCAAATAAAGACCGCTGATAACGATGAACGATGTGTTTCCTGTTGGAACAACAAAACTAACTCGTCGGCAACAGTCTTGTCACCTTCATGCAGACTCGTAAATAAGAATGAATTTCATTGGTTGGCTTCGGATCGACTTTTTTTTCCTTTTGACCAATGAACTAAGTCGGGATGAAATCTAAAAAGATGGATTTCAACACTAACTAGCGGATTTGGTCGGTCCAGAGATAACCAGCAAGAGAGCTAAAAATGAACGTATAAAATACTTTAATAGGCTAGAAATAGATTCAATGAAAGGCAGGGTAGGGTTTGGCAAAATTTATAAACTTCAGAAGAGAATTTGTACCTTTTCACTTTGTGTCCCAGCAGTTTTTAATTCCAATAGGAATCCAGCCTTTTCAAGTCTTCTATTTTAAAAGCTGGCAGAAAACCAAAATCCTCTATTTCATTTTATTGATTTGTTATTCTTTATTTATTAGCTAGCGTTTGACTAGTATTCGTATTCCCTCCTTTTCAGGCCGTAGAGCCTTTGTGGGGATCAGTGAATTATGCTTTTCTGATGATATTGTATTTTTTAATGATTGTTTTATATTTTATATTATTAGGATATGTTTTATATTATTGAAAAAATAACGGAAATAAAACACTTTTGTTGCTATCTGTTTGCTATTTAGTAGGCTAGAAAAAATGCCTGCATAGGGGAGAGGGCATTAGAAAATTTGTAAACTTCAGAGAAGACATTTGAGTCTTTTCAAGAATTTTTTTCTGTCGTTATCCATCTAAAGACCGCTGATAACGACAAACGATGTTTTTCCCGTCAAAAAAAAAAAAAAAAAAAACAACAAACAAACCCGCCAGCAACAGTTGCTGTCGGGTTTATGCAGGCATATGCAAAAGTCATATGCCTGCAACAAATCGCTCTTAAGGGGCGAAAGCAGTCCAAGTCGCTTGGCTATCTCTTCAATGTTACAGAAATTTTGTTTGTTGTTAAACAATGTTACAGAAATTTTGTTTAAAGAAACAGATATATTAGAGAACTTAAACTGTGGTTCACCTGATCTGGGAGACTAATGGCTATCATTTGGTCAGGTTCACTTTTTTTTCTCATGCTCCCTCTATTTTTTAAATGCATTTTCATACAAAAACTCTTTTGGCTTTGTTCAAGAAAACGATATTAACAACTTTAATAAAATACATACTAGCTTGTAAATATTTTTAACCCAAACTATTTGTTTAGACAGTTTATGTTGATTTTACTCAATTAAAGGCTTTTTTTTATCCTTTGTTTTTTTTCGCTGCAATCGATTTGGAGTTACGGAACCCTCAAGTTGAACAAAGGTTGTTTAATTTTTGGGTCAGTGTTTCAATTAACAGGCACCGTGTCCTGTGCATGATACCACTAAACTTGGATAAACATGCCGTATCCGCTGTATGCCGTTGTTCGAAACCAATCGAAATATATCAAGGATTGAGCAAGTTCTATTCAAGAGATTGAAAAACTTTTTGAGTTATGGGGAAAAAGCGCAATAAAAGAGGACTTAATTTAATTAACGTACAAAAGGATAGAAAAAGTTAAAACAAATATACGTGAAACATGGAAGACCAAGATTTCCAAAGTATTTGCTTGACTTGGAGGAAGTATCTATGCAAGAGGAAACCATTATAGAACCACCGAGACTAAAAAAAATAACAGGTGGCCGCAATTTAACTTCTGAAATCTTGAAGACTGCTCGTTGGATAGCCAATGTGCCTTATTTTCTGAAAAGCTACGAAGATCTTGTAATCAAACATATGTAAATACGAACTTTTAATTTTATAGAAAAATAATATGGTTTCCCAGCCTGACCCCAAAGATGGTTACATTAACCCCCCCCCCCCCCTCCAAAAAAAAACAACAAAAAACAAAGAACTGTAGAGGTTCAGAATAATTTAACGGTACTTATTAAGAAAGCGGTAAGTACAAGAGAAGTGTATTGCGAGAACAGATAGGCATTTTATCGTGTAATGCCTGGATGCTGTATAAACATAGGTTACGTATTTAATATATTCTATGCTTTACCACCCCTATCCCCTAATGTGCAAATATATAGCTCAAATTTGTTTCTGAACTATTATATTTTCATCCTATTTTGTTTTATTTCATTAGCATTAACGAAACTTCACTTCTCTTATACTTACCGCTTTCTTAACAAGTACCAATTTAACGCTTATGCTGGAGTCCCATTTTATGGGTATTTTCCGTACTAGATTTGAAACTACTGTTTTTTAGTATTTTTACTGAGAAAAAAAGAAAAAAAATTCGGTACTTGTACGATATAACCCTGACAGTGGCGGACCCGGGGGGAGGGTGTGTGTGCCCCCCCTAGCGTAGTCTAAAGAAGTGTAATTTACTTAATTAACTTAAGTTTGCGTTAATTAAACTTGCTCATAACGCAAGTTTATCGGATCAACCTATTTTGCCCCCCCTCCCTAAAAAAATCCTGGATCTGCCCCAGAACCCTGACCTAATATTCCTCATCTAAGTAGAACCTGTTTCTCTGACGCTCAATCCAAATGAAATATACCTAAGTATGATAAACATATAATACTTTAGAAACAAATTTGGGCTATATATTTGCTTATTGGGGGGGGGGGGGTAAAGCATAACAGGTCTGCAAGCATAATGTGTTAGGTACAATTATTTTCCATATTATTAATTAAGAATTGTTTTCTAACTTAACACTGTCCAAATACTTTACCAACACCCCTCCCCCCTTAGGTGCAAATATATTGCCCAAATTATACATTTCCCATCTATTCTGTCACTTCTCTTTGTCTTGTCTCATGCTAAGCTGAAAGAAACGAGCGAAAAAAAAACCGGTTCTACAATGTGTCAATGGATGAACCACTTGAGTGGTCACGGCTATACCATACAAGTAGCCTACCTAAAATTCTCATAAATCTTGAAAAAAATGTATGTGGGTATCTTATTTTCTTATTAAACAAGGAGTTCTCACCCTTTCCGATGTTTTCGAAAATTGGTGCCCCTGCACTTGTGTGCAATTTACTTTTATTTATTTATTCGTTGTTGGATTTAAGTTTGAAGTGTGTCAGAGTAAAATACATAAAGTAATACTTCTTGGTTCCCGTAAATAAAATACACTATCGACTATGTACCGTAATTCACCACCCCTCCCTCACCCGAAAAATTTATGCCAACTTCGCAATAAAAAATACTATACGTAAACAATGGGCAAATTTTATAACTTAAAGATGCATCCCCAGGGGCTATGGGGGCCATATTTTCTCCATGGTTAGGGCATTATATCTCACAATTTTGATCGAACGATTTAGGGAAAAAGGGGCGGTGAATGTCAGGGGGAGGGCTAATTGCGCTCCAATCTTTTGGGTGACTTTAAAAGGGCACTAGAGCTTTTAATTTCCATCGGAATAAGTCCTTTTCCAATAATATAGGTCTATTGGTTCGATACAATAACCTCTTGGGAAAACAAACAACAAATAACAACAAATAAACACGTATCCGTGATCTTTCTTCTTGCAAAAAAAAAAAACAAAACAAAATTTCACATTTTTGCAGAAGGGAGCTTGGAACTACTACAAAAGGGTTCCCGGATACGCAGAACGTGATAATATGATTTTCATTAAGATCTATTGACTTTTCGGGGGTGTTTCTCCCTCTTTTTTAGAAATCAGGCAAATTTTCTGAGGCTCGTAGCTTTTGATGGGTAACACTAACTATCAGCATAATAAGCCGATTCTTTTGATATAACTATTGACACAAGAATTCTGATTTTTTGGTTTCGGTAAAAATTAAGCAGCGTCGCTCCTTACTTACAGTTCGTTACCACAAACTATTTGATTCAAGTTTAAATTGGACAGAAATCTATGAATAAGCCTTGCAATTTGTACTTAGCATTAGAAGCTTACAAAATAAGTCTCTGTAGTTAATTTGTGACGGAATTCATGATGTTTTAACCTTTTTTTCCATGACCTTTCAAGGAAAATTTCAATATTTCTTCGGATTCCGATTTGATCGTCGATTTATTAAAACTAAATTTTGTTGGATGGATGCTAGACTGAGTATTAACTTAGTTGCATCGTTCTTCTGCATTTATTTTTTGGGGTGATTGTCTTTTTTTGTAATACAGACAAATTGTTCAAGTTTGTACACTTCTTTTTATTTGTGCTTTTACGACCTGTGCAAGCTACTTTTTTGCGATTGTAAGAACTTTTGATATTATGGAACAACATTTTAAAATGATTTATTTCGGTTTACGAGTGTTGAACAATTAGCCTATTTTCATCATTTGTGTTAGTTGAATAACAGCTTAATAAAGGTATGCTTCATGAAAAACTCTTGTAATTTTTATTAGTAAATCTGATGTGCATGTGTTATATATCGTATGTCATAATTAGGTAAAATCGTTTTATGGCAAAAATTTATTTTTCTCAGTTTTTTTTTATAATTTTTTTTCTCATAGTGCTACTTTTTTTTTAATTGTGTTAGAAGATTTTCATCAGATTTCTAATGGATAGGTAATCTATTAAAATTGAATTTTTTGTAGGCTGAATGCAAAATTGTGTTCTCAGTTTCGATAATCCAACTTTCTTGTGCCTTTTTTCTTTTTTTTGCGCGCGCATTTTTTTGTGTTGCAGATCCATTTTTCAAGATTCTGCTCTAGGTATTATCTATATTTTTTATAAATATAAGCCCTTTTTCTTGATTCATATCAGATTTGTTTTCAATTCTTTCAGAAACCATATATTTTAAGTGACTTGTTTAAGTTCACGGGGTCAAACTATAAGACTGGTTTTTAAAATGAGTTGTGCTTCATAATGGGATGCTTCACAAAAAGCTGTAGTAAAGTTTTTCTTAATCAGCCTTATGTGCTCGTACACCCTCCAGAGGGCTATTCCTATAAATAAGAACCTGATTCCATATCATCATGTGGTGAAAACTATTTTTTCAAAACAAATTTCAAAAAATTACCCTAATCAGAGACAAATTTATACAAATGAATCTGTCCATGGTAAAAGAGGTGGAACAGCTTCATGCATTCCATCCCTGGACCTTAATCTTTATATTCTCCTTCCATTGGGATCCTTTATTTTGTCTGCTGAACTGTGTACCATCCACCTTGCCCTAAATCTTTTATAGATTATTGTTTAAAGTCTGAAAGTATTCTCTCTTTAACTGACTCCCAATCTGCAATACGTTTGCTCTCAAGTTTAAACAGAATTGTTGATGATAAGAGCATACTTCTTGTGTGCGATCACACAAGAAGTGTGATTTTTGTATCTTGACCAAGCCCCCTTCCCTCCCTTTTCATAGATTAAAATTTTGTTTAGTGTCATATCGGGAAAATCTAAATATTGGTTATTACAAGGTCTAAGAATTTAGGGTACTTGTGCTTAATCTGGTACCCACAAAAGAAGTCAAGTTTGGTTAATGCTGATAAAAAAAACATAGGATGAATATATAATAGTTTAGAAACAAATTTGGGCTATATATTTGCACGTTGGGGTGGGTGGTAGAACATAGCATATATTAAATACGTAACCTAACCAAGGTACCTTTCCCCCCCCCTAACCCCCCAAAAAACAACAGTTTAAATATTGTAAAGGCAATGGAAACCACGCTTTGCATTCCATTTCTCTATTGCAAATACCCGTTTGTCGGGTTTTGTGTATGGTTTCCTTGATACAGTTATAGCGGTGGGTACCAGACAGTGCACAAGTACCGAATTTAGCTACAGAAATAGGGTAGGCCTACCATAGAGGCAGGCAAATGAAAAAAAAGGTATTTGTTTGCGGTTTGAGGACTTCTTGTATTCGAGTTTGTGTTTTATGTTTCAGCAATGGTAGCAAAGGGGGCTAGATCAAAATTATATATGGAAGCTTTATTACCCTAAATTCTGGACGGAAGAAAATCTCATAATATGGCAATCCGAGAGCCATTTCTAAACGAGTTGACGGGTAAATAAAACTGCATACATGGCTTCAAAGATAATGTAATTCGGAATTAATGTTTATTTACTGCGTACACTAAAAAAGTCTCAAATGCTGAAAACGAATGTATTTATACATATGTATGTTATTACTATATACTGGAAATAAGTTTATACTTCTTAGCTGTCCTTGTCATTGAAATTATCCTGTCTAGATAATGCTAAAACCGTGGCAGGAGTTTCTTCAAAATAAAAAAATAATTTCCATCTATTTTGAAGGTCAGTCTGGGCCAAAAGATAAAAGGAAAGCCCCATCTTTATGAATTTTCTAACCCCTTCATGCATAGAACGATGCGCGATTTCGTAAGGAGTACAATTCCTTCTGTCACGAAAGAAGAAAATACAGACCAGGACTTACTCAAGGCTCAAAAAGTAATTGTGGTGCTTAGAAGTACCGCCAATTACCAAAATCTGCAAGCCATTACTTAACGGATCGAAGGCAGGGGCGTAAGAGCGGCAACTGGTCCCTCTACACCCAATTTTGCCCCCCCCCCCCTAGACCTCAGTTTGCCCACCCAGCTGAAATTTTGTTTCTGCAAAAAATCTTGTCACTAAGATAAGCCTGCAAAATACAAGTATCCAGAGAAACAATTAGGTTTTTAACGAAAGTTTGTTTTAGCTACTCAAGTAATTATTGTGTCAGCTAATTCCCTTCTCAGAAAAATTCTCCCCGCGCATAAAATTTTCCTCAATCAAAATAACCTCATTTCTTAAAATTACCAGTTTATTTAAAATCACCTCTGACTCATTCTTTTTATTTTTCTCCGTCAAGGTACAACGCCTTTTGCATAGAAACATTTGCTCCAATCTATTCATTTGAAAACTTCAACCAATTCTTACTCCCTTCTTACTAATCAAACCACACATTCTTGATGACAACTAGTCATCTGTAAGAGTTTGCTAAATATTAGATTCTTGCTAAAATGTTACAGATTCTTGCCACTAGATTAAGTAATCTCTATGCTTTTTAATTTTCTGGAAAAAAAATTCAGAATCGGTAACCCGGAAATTATTCAGCGAAGTAACGACCCTTAACAGAGAGACATGAAAACACTGCTTTAATAAATAAGAGCAATCTTGGGGATTATAATCTTCAATATTGCGTTTATTGGCATGAATTGCAACTCACATGTCTGATGATTTCTGTGAGATTTCTGAGAAAGAAATAGTTGAAAATTTAGAAAAATGGCTGACATATTTAAGAAATAAAATTACCTCTAACAAAACATGATCAGGTCTTGACACAAAACTTGGAAACTCTGAACCAAAGTAGTTCTCAACTCTCAACCTGAGAATTTAGAAAGATGGCTGACATATTCAAGCAATAAAATTACCTGTAACATACAAACAGAAGGTCTTGACAATAATCTCTCTGAAACCAAAAGATCACTCAAACCAGAAGTTCGTAAACGAATCAAAGGAAATTTTGTAAACCATCTGCTATCTGTTAGTACTGTACCCTGGAAACATAAAAATATTGATTAGCTGCTTATTCAGTAACATTTGTTCACGAGTGTTCAAAACTTTTTTTTTTTTTAATGAGTGAATCTTAAAAGATTGAAGAACTTAGCTTCAGCAAACTTACATACATATATATATATATATATATTTGATATATATAAAATCTTAATAATATAATATTTATTTTATGATTATATGTTTATGATTTGAACCCCATTCCATCGTTTTGTTCAATTTTGTGTTCCATTACTCCGTAAAAAAGAAAAAGAAAAAAAAGAAGCAATGCTTTTGCATGAGTTGGAAGAAAACAGTTATAAATCTATTGTGAAAAATATTCGTTTCTATATTCACAATCTTGCCTTTTATCTTATCTTAATTCCTAAATTTGGATGTATTTATTGTGGCAGCCAAAACTAAACCTTCTTCTTCTTAAAAAAAAGCACCTGGAATCCTAAACTGACTCCTTTCGGCTTCTAACTGCACTTTTCTTCTTCTTTGTTAGAAATCACTTGGACTCCATCATTTGGTGTCTTTCTGGCCCCCACGGCCGGGCCCCCCCCCCCCCCCCCCACCACCCCCCCCCCCCCCCGGGGGGGGGGAGAAAACTAAATTGGCTTTTTCAAAAGGGCCAAACAAGGGAAGCGTAGGATCCTGCTACCATTTCCCCGCAATTTAAGAGTAAACTCGGCAGGTACCTCTACGGCTCTTGCGACAGGACCCTCCCCTTCTTCTGCTTGTCGACCCTTCTTCATTAAAAGTTACAATACTTCGGAAGATATTACTCACTCAAAGAACATCTAAATCCATTAACACATCAATTGCCTCTCTGTAAAATTTCTTTTCAATGGAGGCTGGCAAGGGAGCATCCACAATCAGGTTAATATCTAGTGGAAGTTTAAAATTTTGGGATAGGGTATGTAGTTTATAAATTCCAGGAGTACTTGCAGTGCATTCAAAGAGAAGGTGTTGCAAAGTTTCTTCATTCAGGCTGCAGAGTCTACAATTTGGGTCACTATACTGCTTCCATCTGAATTCTTCTCTTCTCAGTATTACTGCTAAGCTTTTTATTTTAAAGTACGCCCGATTTATTTCAGGCTCTTTGAAAATTGGAGCCAAAGCAGGAGGAGGCTTTCTATAAGGATGGCGGTTTCTAATTGCATCTCTAAGTGCGTTTGAATAATTTTGAGCAAGCTGTGGGTTGATCGACTTTGCAGTCTCTGCGGTAAGAATGTCCACTTTTTCGTTATAGTGGATCCCTACATGGCTAGGAATATGCTGGAAAGCCACTGCTATGTCAATCTTGTATAGAGAATCAAGCTTTTCTCTTACCTCCATCAAATCAGTGTCCTTTGCGTTCCAGGTTAAGGTTTGGATTAGTTTAAGAGCAGTCTGAGAGTCCGAGAAGATTGCTACTTTGCTGAAATGGAGAGGAATATTTTTGACCGCTTCTAGTGATTCAACTATTGCTGTCAGTTCAGCCGTCAAAACTGAGGAGTTCAGTGGGAGAGGCTTTTGAATGGACAGAGACGTCTGTGGAATTATTGCTGCTGCGGCAGATTTATTCCCTACTAGGGATCCATCAGTATAAATGTGCAGATGATCTTTAAACTCTGTAGCCTTTTTTCTTAAAAATTCAGCCCTAATTAGTTGGTGTGAGATATTCTCCTTTTTGTCTTGTATAAGCTTTAGGCTGACATTTGGTTGGCAAAACTTCCAAGGAGGAGGAAATTTAAAAGAATCAACCTGAATTTTATCCAATGACCAGTTTGGACAGAGGGCTGAAAAAGCTTGCCATGATGCAATCCCGATTTTATTCTGCTGCCTAGCGCTCCCAAGACAAAGATTGAAAATGGGGTGCCGCTCCCCATAGGCTTGGATCCTGGTGTAATACTTAACAGTGGCTTTGACTATTCTCTCGCTTATAGAGACAACTCCTGCTAGTATCCTGGTGCGATCACTAGAAGTGTGTGGGTGCAAGCCAAGAGCCAGTCGGAGTGCCATGTTCTGGATAGTTTCCCAGTTTCAACATGTTTTTTTTATTGGTATGGCCATAAGCAACTATCCCATACTCCATTTTTGGCCTTATATATTGTTTGTAAAAAGTTCCTAATACAGTTGGTGAGTTTCCCCATTTTGTAAAGGCAAGTCTTTTTAGAATTACAATCCTTTTCAGGCAGACCCCTTTCATCACGTCTACTTGTTTATTTCAAGTCCATCGATGGCCTATTTTCAATC
>JAQQPU010015863.1:0-20652 GCA_029168905.1 Artemia sp. Kazakhstan ARC1039
GATAAAGAATGTTAATAAAGAATTTGTTCAATTTGATACTTAAATTATGTCAGTGTTATCAAACGTATCTGTCAAAAGACATCGATAAAGAACTTATTCACTCTGATACTTTGATTTTGTCAATGCTATCCCAAGTATCTGTCAATAGATGTTGATAGAGAATTTATTCATTCTTATGCTTAGATTTGTTCTATGTTAACCTATCTATCCGATATATGATGTATGTAAATTCCTCTTCTTACATCTCCGATGTTTTAATAGACATTCTAAACGTTCGATATGCTAGCTTACTCTAAAAATAATGAACACATAACAATGTAATGCATAATATATTTTTAATGAAATAATGTCATGTAGAATATTAATACAAAAAATATATATTATTATACATTATTAATATCAATGAACAACTTTGGACATTTTGAATCTGTTCCATAAAATGGTTCACCATGCTCTCTCTTGATACTATAGCTATTGTCTTCTCTTAGTTCGTAATCAGTAGAATAATCATTATTCCATTTTGACTCATACACAATTTTTATAGGTGTGTCATCGACAGGCTCAATATGTTTTTCGTCTTTGGTATTATTTGATTCATTGACTGTTTGATCAATGGCAGCAACGTTTGCTGGTACTTTGTTTTTCATCAATTCATCTTTATATTCCTTAGTGATATTTTCTGCCAATGCCCTTTTTATTTTTCTAGCAATTTCACTGTCTATTATCACACTATTTTTACACAGGTAACAGTTCTGGCACGTAGACAGGATATGGTTTATGATATTAGTAGAAGAGTAGGCATTTCTTCTCGTCTTTGCTTTCATTTGAATGCTAATACCCGAAAGCTGACAATTTTACACTGACGGTTTTACATTGGGTAACATGTTACCACAAGCACTGGCAAGAAGATGTCCCTCTTCATCAACTATTATTTTTATGTTGGCATTTTCTTTGAGTGCTATCATCTCTGGATATCTCACTCTTGCACATCCACCATAAGAAGAGTTGAACTTTTTTGGTACTCCACAGAAATTAAATTCCTTACAGTCATGACAATGCACACATACATTTCCGATAGTGCTACCATTTTTACTTGTTTCATAGTTTAAACACTTCTCCTTGTCAGCATTCAATGCTACAATAACATTGACATGTGAACACACTTTATTAAAATTCTCCATCTTCACTTTTTTAAAATGTTCAAAAATGTAAAAAATCACTTTTTTGTGTGTTTATCGTTCCACTGCGTAAAAAATACTGATTTAATACATGCAATAGACTAGGTAGTGTCGATATCCGGACATAGAATACCAGTGGGAAAGCCACATTGTGTCTCTGATCAATCACAGAGTACAATTGTTAGAGCCGTAAGCATATTTTGTCATTTTAAGATACGTACAAAAAAAAGGAATTATTTACTGACCTTCAGTTGTTGTGATTTTAAAAGTTCCGCTTTTATTTCAGCCAATCGTGTTTAACAAAAAAAACAAAGGAATTATTTACTGACCTTCAGTTGTTGTGATTTTAAAAGTTCTGCTTTCGTTTCAACCAATCGTCTTTAACAAAAAAAAACAAAAGGAATCATTTACTGACCTTTAGTTGTTGTGATTTTAAAAGTTCCGCTTTTATTTCAGCCAATCGTGTTTAACAAAAAAAAACTAGAGTTTACGGTAAAAACCCTTATTAGCTCAGATTTTACGGAAATAGTTTATTTTTATAGGTTTCAGACAACACACGCCTATGAGAGACTAATACCCATCTCCTCCAAAACACTTTTCAGTCATTTCTTATTAAAATTTTTTATTTCAAGTCATTCACACGGGTTTTTCGCTGGCAACTCGGCCCACAGTACAGCACTATAAGTACTCTAAGACACCCCGCTCCCATCCCTCCAAAAATATTTTATTCAGAGATTTCTTGTTAAAAATTTTTATAATGAATCCTAAATCTTTGGAAACAGCCTCTATTTCTGCCCGTTTAAGTTTTGATGTTGCTCCTTACTTTCAGTTGAAGAAACTTTTTTATAATTTAATTTCTGATCGCGGGGAGCGGGGGCATGGTTGAAGTTGTTTCACGTGAAAATACCCTTCCCCTCTTCCATGGAAAATTCCCCCTCAAGACAATACCATTCCTGTCGACTTTTGGAGGGTGTTTCCCTATTTTTCGATAATCAGGCAATTTTCTCAATCTCATAGCTTTTGATGATGCTGCTCCTTACTTTCAGTTGAAGAAACTTTTTTATAATTTAATTTCTGATTGCGGTCCACGGTTGAAGTTGTTTTCATGTAAAAATACCCTCCCCCTCTTCCATGGAAAATTCCCCCTCAAGACAATCCCATTCCTGTCGACTTTTGGAGGGTGTTTCTCCATTTTTCGATAATCAGGCAATTTTCTCAAGCTCATAGCTTTTGACTGGCAACACTAAAGTTAATGAATGCTAAATCTTTGGAAACAGCCTCTATTTCTTCCCGTTTAAGTTTTGATGTTGCTCCTTACTTTCAGTTGAAGAAACTTTTTTATAATTCAATTTCTGATTGCGGACCACGGTTGAAGTTGTTTTCACGTAAAAATACCCTCCACCTCTTCGATGGAAAATTCCCCCCTCAAGACAATCCCATTCCTGTCGACTTTTGGAGGGTGTTTCTCCATTTTTCGATAATCAGGCAATTTTCTCAGGCTCATAGCTTTTGACTGGCAACACTAAAGTTAATGAATCCTAAATCTTTGGAAACAGCCTCTATTTCTGCCCGTTTAAGTTTTGATGTTGCTCCTTACTTTCAGTTGAAGAAACTTTTTATAATTTAATTTCTGATCACGGGGGGCTGGGCACGGTTGAAGTTGTTTTCACGTAAAAATACCCTCCACCTCTTCCATGGAAAGTTCCCCCCTCATGACAATCCCATTCCTGTCGACTTTTGGAGGGTGTTTCTCCATTGATCGATAATCAGGCAATTATCTCAAGCTCATAGCTTTTGACTGGCAACACTAAAGTTAATGAATCCTAAATCTTTGGAAACAACTTTTTTATAATTTAATAGTATTCGCAAATGCTAAATTCTTTTTTTTCCACCTTAATAGGATCAAATTTGCAAATCCTATCTATCGAGACATTCATATCAAACTATTGTTGGCTAAAGGCAACTGTCCAAAACAAATCAGAAACCACTCTTGATAGCACAGACTTCAAAGAAATGGAACTGTGGATACCTCATGGGTGATAGACAGCTTTCCATACAAAACCATTCCTAAATACGCAATTTGACAATCTCTAGTTTTCGATTTAAAAAAAAAACAAAAAACAATAACAAAAACCCATGCCAGCTTTCTAAAATGTGCATGTCTAAATTCAGTGTCAAAGGCATGGGTTTTCCATGTGCAATTGATATCAATAGCAATAACCAGTCTGGTAATCTGCCTTGGAAAGGTGCTAAGGAACGTAAAGGCCCCAAATAGCACAGGAAGGAACATAGTCTGCTAGAATCCATAGGTACATGCGCCTGGAAAGGCACCAAGGAACGTAAAGGCCCCAAATAGCACAGGAAGGAACGTAAAGGCCCTAAAATAGTAGGTACTACTCTACTAACTTTGCCCATTGTTTACATATAATATTGGTTATTGGGAAGTATACAGACGTTTTTGGGAGGATTTTTTTTCCTCCAGGGGGTGTGGTCGGAATAAGGGTTACGGGGGAGATTCTTTCCATGAAGGATGTTTCCTTGGGGGAAGGGACATTTCTATGAAGGGACATTTCTATGGGAAATCTGGGGCGCCAGATATCCCAGCATTATTTAAAAAAGATCAGAAACTAAATAAAAAACTAGTTTTTTCAACATAAAGTAAGGAGCAATATTAAAACTTAAAACGAACAGAAATGATTACGTAATTGAGGGGGTTCGCCTTCTAGTCAACACCTCGCTCATTATGCTAAAGTTTTTTTAGTAGGACTACTTTCAAAAGAGCTATCTATTCTAATTAACCAGCCTTTGTGATTCAGGGGTTTGTGATTCGAAAAAAAATTCGAACTTTAGCGTAAAGAGCGAAGTATGGACTAGGGGGTGAACTCCCTATTATACTTAAAAAAATATACGAATATAGAAATTCGTTACGAAAGTTAATTCGTAAGTTACGTCAGAACAAAATTTCGAGAAAGCCATTTAGCCAAAAAAAGGAAAATTAATGTGCGAATTTCGTTTTAATTATTCATGTACGGTAAGCCAAAATCAAATCTGCATTATTTCAAAAACGGTCAGAAATTGAATAAAAAAACAAGTTTTTTTTTAACTGAAAGTAAGGAGCGACATTAAAACTTAAAACGAACAGAAATTATTCCGTATATGAAAAGGGCTGTCCCCTCCTGAACGCTTCGCTCTTTACGCTAAAGTTTTTATTGTTTTAAAAAATAGCGTTATGAGAAAGAGTCAAACTTTAGCGTAAAGAGCGAGGCGTTGAGGAGGGGACAGCCCCTTTCATTTACGGAATAATTTCAGTTCGTTTTAAGTTTTAATGTCGCTCCTTACTTTCAGTTAAAAAAAACTTGTTTTTTTTTATTTAATTAATGAGAAAAATTGATATTAACGACAGAAATGCAGATAAGTTATATGGTAGGCTAATTATAGTCTATAATTAGCCTGCAAGATTAGTTTTGTTTATTTTTCCCACTTTTTAGTAGTATCTAAGAGTATTTGGCTTGACTCCAGCCTTTATGTGTTTCCTTAGCTCTGACTCCAAAGGGTCTTACATTATTTCTGTTACTCCGAATCCATTCAGCAAAAATTTACTAAACTCCGACTCCACGACTCTGTTTCCGTCTCCACAGCCCTAGTCTTCCACCTTGGCTTCTATGACACTTGCTATCAATTGTTCGTTGTTTCTTTTATGTCAATTAACACAAATTTTTTGCGACAATTTTTTGGTATCAACCAACCAAAAAATTTTATTTTTACCAAGAAAAGTAAAAGCGTAAGATAAATGTTTGAAAGAAGGTTCAGACAAGGTATTGTAATGAATTGAAAATGTGCAGGCGCAAAAGGAGTCCGTAATTAAGCCTTCAATATTTTTTTTTTACAAGCTTCGTCTTCATAGTTCGAGCTTATTGAATCCAGCCCTGAAAATCCACTTTTCTTTGGATTACTGACTTCGCTAAAATTAAAGTTGTTTCACTCATGCGAGAAGTTACAAATTTTTAGGTCTTATACGGGTAAAATAAGTGTTTCGTCAATAACGTTATAAAATGCCTGAAGTTCAAAATGATACTTTTTTACTGAAAATTATTCTGCGAGTTGACATTTTGGGATAATTTTTATGTGCTCATATTTAAGAAGCAGTTAACTTGCTGAATATAATGATTAAACAGTTTTTATCATTAATACATTTTCACAATTTCATAGAAAGGAGATACAAAGACCCCCCCCCCCTCCAAAAAAAAGAAGACAGAAATGGTCTGACCAAGGGCGCCGGCACAAAATTTTTCAAAGGGGACAGACGCCAAAATAGCAGTGGGGGCTGGGTGAAAGGGAATATATTTCAGGATATATTTTTCGAAGGAATAAGTTTATTTCTAAATACTTTTTGGAAACAACTCTCAAATAAAAAGAGCAATTAAATTACATGCAAAATGAAATAAAATACAGTAAATTTTAAACGACAAGGACTCCTGGCAAAAGGATCAATTTATTTAATTAATAACATATTTAATTATTATGTATTTAATCTTAAAAGAAAATCAAACTCAAACCAAAATTACAGAAAGATTTATTGCTTTGGTAGATTATAACAGATGTAGACTTATCTTGATGCAATTTCCTACGCCTTAGAATAGCTTAGTTTACAGAAGGAGTAGAGATACTAAAAAATTATCACGTCTGAATAGATACCGCGTTTTGATTTTATAACAGCCATGTAAAATGAACTTCTTTTATAACTGAACAATTCTCCCCCTCGAACTTAAATACCTTATATATTCAGGCATTAAAAAGAAATAGAATAGTGACATGGATTTTAAACCGCAAGGATTCCTGGCAAAGGGATCAATTTATTTAATTTATAATATATTTAATTATTATGCATTTAACCTTAAAAGAAAATCAAACTCAAACCAAAATTACAGAAAGATTTATTCCTTTGGTAGATTATAACAGATGTAGACTTATCTTTGTAGACTAGGTAGTCTAGGACTACTAGCTCTAAATTTTTAAAAGGGCAAACCTTTTAGCTATTTGTGTCCGGATTTTTAAAAGGGCAGGTTTTGATTTTGGATGACAGTACGTGAATAATTAAAACAAAATTTGCATATTAATTTTGCTTTTATTTCGTTAAATGGCTTTCTCGAAACTTGTTTAATTTTATTTACGAACGTTTTTATTAGTAATAAATAGGTTATACGTAACTTACGAATTAACTTACGTAACGAAATTCTATATTCATATATTTTTAATACGTATATTAGGAGGTTCGCCTCCTAGTCAATACCTTGCTCTTTAAGCTAAAGTTCGAATTGTGTTCCAACTCTTTAAAAATGACCTCTTAATTGTTGTGATGTTTATTTTATGGTGTTGGGGGGTGTAATCATAGATGCCTTTATTCTCCCTTTATACGGGAAATAAACTCTGGCCCTAAGGTAATTAAACTTTGGTAGCGTGCCTTAGGCTATGACCGAACTAATGAGGCGTACCGACTGGGTATGTTCGAGAGGCTAAAAGTAGATCGTAGAGAGGTTGTCTAAAATACAATACTTTTATTCATTTAACATATAATATAATCGGATATATTCTGTCTACTGGGACTGGCTGTCCCAAGTAGACCACAAGTCTCAAAAACAACAATAATATATAAATAGATACTTAGACACTTACAATGATAAGACAAAGTTCCAAGGTATTTCTAAAAACAACGGACCAGAGGTCAGTCCGGCATAAAGTTAGTATAAGATTCCCCCTTCCGATAAAATGTATCTTTTATACATTTTTATCAACCACACCTTCCCACGTAATCGCTAGGAAGTTGTAATTTCTCAATTTCCCGTTAAACAAAACTTAGCAGGATATGTTCCTTATCTTAATAAAAAGTGGTATCTCAAAACTTCATATTTGCGTCTTATATATTTTTACTAAATTAATAATTAACTAAATTAGAAAGCCTTACCACAATACTCCCCATTTAAAGAAGAATTGTCCCAATTCTCAATATTTTTCTTTTAAAAATTCTTATTTTCGTTTACAGCTATTATGCTGCCATCTTTGTGTCATTATGTGCATCTACCCTCAATGGGTTTCCTTAGGGTTATGTTTCTGGTCCAATATAGGTCATGTTCTTTTTTGTCGAAGGATTTCAATTTGAAATTCATCCTGGTTTCTTTTTTTTCTCTGTCTCTAGGACTGAAAATTACTCTTTTATCCTTCTTCATATGCATCTTTTTTTTCTAACTTGACCCTAAGCGGCTTAAACATAATATTAATGGTTTTGGTAAAATTAGATTTCAAGTTATATTAGACAAGTTTATGAATTATTTGAGTTTAAATTTAATTCCCCTTAATAATTTAATTTATCTGTGTGATGTGGTGGGTATACCGTTTATTTTTCGTTTTAGAAATTCCTTGGGTAAATTACACATAACATTTTGAATTTTTAAATTTTCACATATTTCAATAACATAAGCCATTGGGCTATGTAGCACATTTTCTAGGCCTAAATTAAGTTCTGATTTTATCTCACTTTCTGACGAACTTGTAGTAAACTCTGTATTACTGCTATAGTTTCCAAAATATCAGTTGATCGAGTATGAGATGATAGTATCAGGATATATTTGAAGTGTCTTCAAAATTTGTTACTTCCCAAAAATGTGTCAAAATATGATTGAAGGAAAAATGGATCCGAAAAGATGCTACGAAAAATTTGATTTCCAAAAAAAATAGCTAATGCTGTATCTAAAATAAATATCCACATTAATATACATATAAAGCATATATTTTTACATATATAGCAGAATGAAACACACAATTTTCGTATATATCAATGCATTCGAAAGTTAATTACTTTTAATTACTTTCTCCACTTTTTTAATTACTCCAAAAATAATAACCCGCTTAAATCGAAACATTACGTTTCTTGCTGGATTATTCTTTCAAACTTAACACTAAACGGATTATTTTACAATAAAAATTATTAATACGTTGATTCGAGGTCAAACATTTACATATAACATTTCATCACTAGTTAAAATTTAAAGTAAATTAAAACAGCGTATATATAAATAAGCATTGTGTAATAACTTACACAAGTATTTAAGTCGCAAAACTAGATATGCTATTATACTATTGGTTAAAACTTAAAGCATTTTTAAAAACAAAACACGGTATAGACTAGTATTTATAACAGTAGATATTTTCTCAATTACATTTGTTACAACTATATAAAACTTTTCTCATATACGACTACATACATTTTGTTTTAAAACTTTGGTTCTATTTCGAACCCACTTGTGTCATTAATTGTCATTATCTTATAAGCCTGTTTGTCTATTCAGACTTTTAAGCTTTTCAATTCTTTTCGAATTTCTAGGTACTTTAGACAGTTTTATAACGTTTTTGTCTGTAATCTCTCTTTTTTTCAGCTTTAATGTTTTTTTGGTTTAAGGCTTTTATTTACAGCTTATATCTGATAAGCTAAAAAAAAAATTTGCTGTTCACCTTATACCTGTAATGCCATTATCAAATGACTTTGCCTGTGCTCTGAAGGTTCGCTTACCAGGACTGCCTTCTGGTAGCTCCTTATAACGTTTCCAGGTCCTCTTGTCATGGGCTACAGCTAAAAAGACTATTCTGAACCTGCACACAAAATAATTAATTATTTAATAATTTGTGGCTACAATTTTTTCTTGGTCTATTCTTTTTTTCAGAAAAAGTGGCCCTTCTGCCGAAAATACCTGGCCTTCATGGCACACAGTAATTCAGTTTTTGACATACAAGTGACAATGAATATTTTCACTTTAACTTCCCCACTTTTAGTGGTCTTGTCTTAGGTTTCAACTTCAAGTTCTTAAGGCTATTATGTGCCTTACTTTCAATTTTCTATGTCATGCTAGTCATTTTTCTGAAAACGACTTCCACATAAGAGAGCCAAATTTCTTTTCTTGACTACTTGGAGCATTTCTCCAATATTTCTATTAATCTCGACCCGCGTTAACCAATGTAACGGTGGCTCCGTAGTATTAATGCTACTTATTTGTACTTATTTAGTACAATTTTCATACTAGTTCGTTTGGCAAGTTCAATAAGTGCGTCTAACAGAGTTTAACTGACTTCATTCAGTTTATTTTCCTTTTAGTTTCGTCTGGCTATATTTTCAACTTGAACCCTTCTCTTTTTTTTGATTCGATATTTCAATGGAGCCTAAGGGTTTTTTCAAGTCTTTTCCCGCTTTTTCAGTAAAATATGTCTTTTTTTTAAAGCCTATATTTATATATTCCATGTTAACCTTAACAAGTTTTTATGCTGATTGCCCTTTATGATCAAATTCATTATCTCCATATTTCTAAGAGATGGGGGGGGGGTGTTGTCTAATTTTTGCAACCTGTATTTTTTGAAATTAATTTAAATTTTTTCTTTCGAAAGTTTTTGGTGTTAGAAAAGTACTGTAGTTTTTCAGCTAATTTTTTGAACACTTTTAATTAAGTTTTGCCCCGAAATTTCTAGTTCTTATTTATTCATAAAAATGTACGTTTTTACGATATCCTGCTTCCCACAAAACTGTGTGGTTTTTATCGCAGACACATATTTCTGTCTGTGGTAGTTTTACCAAAAATTAGTGCTTATGTCGTGCCAAAAGTTGCTTAGAGATAGGGGTTATCTTTTGTGGTTTCCCTATAATTTTTTATATTATTCGCGTCTCGAATTATCCTCAGTTTAATTTGCGCCTTAGTTTTATACATTCATTGAGTGTAATTTGTCCCTTTCGTGATATTTTGACTAATACTCTGTTCTACAAGTGTATGGGTTTAGTGTCCAGGTAATGTTACAACATCCCATGCATTTATTTTTGTTGGGACTTGGAACCTTACCCGAACACTCAGCTGAAACCTTCTTCAGTTTGACTTTTATTTCTGATCTATATTTGGTTAGCTTGGTGGATCCCCCCAATGACAAGACGTTTAGCAGTTTCGTTTTTAAATGCCAATTGTCCTGTCATTGGTGTTTTTCACCTGCAATGTCGTCGCCCTGTTATTTCTGTTAACGGTTGGTTGTGAATTTATTTAATATGTGAAATTAATTATACCCGAGAAAACTTTGTTTTACACG
Organism: Artemia sp. Kazakhstan ARC1039; assembly: GCA_029168905.1. Classification (NCBI taxonomy): domain Eukaryota; kingdom Metazoa; phylum Arthropoda; class Branchiopoda; order Anostraca; family Artemiidae; genus Artemia; species Artemia sp. Kazakhstan ARC1039. The sequence goes on from JAQQPU010015863.1 coordinate 10,293, forward strand.
GTGTTAATGTAGTCGACTTAATGTAAACTCTTGCTGTTTTCCTCATTATAATTATATTAAAATTTCTTCAAAACAATTTTTTTAATTCGACTGAAAGTGTCACCTCAAAGAGTCAAAGGTTAATAGATGCTTCGCATCCACTTAACAACGAGAGGCCAGCAGTGGTTGAGCTCAACTCCAAATTTGCTAGCTTCCAATGACCCTATTTCAGTAGACTAGCGTCCTTCTTTTTTTTTATTATCCCCCCAAAATATGTTTTTCCAATATACATATCAAAAGAATTGCCTTTGAATGCTGATTCTAAATATGTATAATTTAATTAGGTTCACTACACCCATTTAAAAGTTACGTGGCCTTACTTATTATCTTTTTTTATGAAACGAAGCCTAATTCGTTTTGACAAGTGTTGACATTAAATTGTTCGTGAAGTCTTATCTCGTATCGGAAAAAAAAATTTTGCAGGAACCTATGATGTCACTTCAGATCAGAGCTAATAATTTAGCGTTAGAACGTGACGGTCATAATTTTTACTGGCGATATATATTTTAAGGAAAACTTGATGTTATCTATATACCGATTAAAAAAGAAAATATAGATATTTCTTTAGTGGCTTTTATGCTCGTTTTATTTTTATTTAATAGTTTTTTTGTTATAATTGTTTTATTCAAATATTAATCTGCTGAGGGCTGCGCTTGTTCTGCCTTTCTCCGTTTCTTGGTCCGAGTTTTGAACCCCAAATTTTTGCTTTTCTTCTTTATAATATTGGCAAGTTTTTCCGTGGTCTCTATAGTGTGGTTTACAAGGCTCTGAGTCCGAGTGCTGTTTTTTTGCCTCGTCAAATATCTTTAATCTTTGTTTCTCTTGATGTTTGGCCTTTTTCATGAGTGTTTTAGCGACTTGCGCTGCTGACAAAGGAACTTCTTGCTGCCCCTTTGGTTTCTTTACTGTTCTCCATAATTTTTCTCTCAAAGAAGTTTTTCTTGACGATGGGCCAGGTTTAGTTATATCGGTTTCTGTAGAAGAATTTTCAGGGTCACATTCTGTTAGCTCGCGTGTGGTAGATGGCGTTTGTTCCAAAAGCCATTTTTGTGTTAAGACTGTAGGTGAGTCTAATGTATGAAAATCAGATAATTCTTTGGTTTCTTCCAATTTTTCTTCCTCTCTGGATTTAACCTCTGGTTTATTATGTCTTAAACCAGTAGGTTGTGTGTGAGGCTCTTCTCTGTCGCTTTCATCGCTAGTATCCGATGAACATTGAACTTTTCATTTTTTCTCTTGTTTGTCGTGGAAAGTTTGTAGCCAAGACTGGGCTAAATATTCCTTCCACTTCTCCCAACTGTTGTGGTCGTTAAAAAGGTCATAAAATTCATATGGTCTTCTGATATATACTGGTGAGATTGTGTCCTCTATTTCTTCTTCTGACAGTATAGGCTCTGTTTTCCACGGTTTTAAAAAATATCCCTTTTTCATTCTATTATGGTGTATTACTTCTTCCTTTTCCTTATGCTGATGTTTTAGAACATATGTTAAGTTATTTGGTAGAATTTTTCTAATCCTCAAGGGTCCATCCCATTTCGGTTTTAACTTTTTTGTTCCTTCCAGATTTGTTTTGTAAACATAAACCAAATCTCCTAAATTGTAACTAGTTTTATTTTTGCTTGTTCTGTCATATTTTTCTTTTTGTTCTGTTTTCGCATCTTCCAGATTGCCTTTAACTTGTTCCATAGCTTTTTTCATTCGCATCACCATCTCTTGCTTATATTGGTCTAGGTTGTAATATATTCTGTCATTTTGTATTTCATTTAAACAAATTCTGGGATCTCTTATATGTTGCAAAAAAATGGTTTTTCTTTTAAGGTACGTGAAAAAGCTGTATTTATTGCAAAGACTACAAATTGTATATGTTCATCCCAATTTTCATTTTCCTCTCTTGCATGTATTCCCAGCATGTAAGCTAATTCCCTATGCTTACGTTCAACCTTCCCATTAGCTGCGGCCATGTAAGACGAGGTAAACCATCGGCTAACCCCCAAATATTCTGTAATTTCGTCTAATAATTTGGCTCTAAATTATGGCCCATTGTCGCTAAGTAAAACTCTAGGGAAAATCCCGTGTTCCAGAAATAGGCGATTGACCAAAACTTTCGCAATGGTTTTTGTCTTTTCATCTTTAATTGGAAAAGCGTATAAATATGAATTAAAATGGTCTACTATGGTTAGTACGCACCTGTTTCCTTTCCTGGAAGCTGGTAAACTTCCCCCGGATCCCCAAATGTCTATTGACATTATTTTTCCTACCCCTGAAGGGGTGGGGTATTGACCTAATTAAGCCCTAGGGGTCTTTGGTGGTGACTTTTGTTTGGCGCACTCTTGGCAGCTTTGTATGAAAGCTTTTACTTTTGAGTACATTTTTGGAAAATAAAAATTTCCCTTCAGTCTCCCCATAGTTTTTGCTTCTCCCATGTGACAGCCAATCATTGCATGTGCCATCTGTAAAACTTCTCCTTCCAGAGATTTTGGAATTACTGGAATAATGTTTAAGTCATTTTTTCTATATTCTTGCGATGGTCTATGGTATCTTACTAGAAGATTTTTAGTTTCGTCCAGATCAAAATTATCTAAGTCCTTTAAAAAATGTTTAAATTGCTCTGGCAGTTCCGTTCCTTTTGATAAAAAGGATTTCATTGCTAAACAAAAATCATCTTTATTTTGATGCTTCGAAATATTTTCATTAGACAGTATTTCTACCCCTTCCAGTTCATTCTGGATGGTTGCTATCACATTTTCTTCCTTATCTGGATTTTGTGACAAATAGTCGGGTAAAATATTTGTACGGCCCTTTATATATATTGGGGTATATGAATATGCTTGCAGACGTAGTATCCACCGTGTCAGCCGGGCTGAAGTATTTTTCATCGTATGTAGCCAAACTAATGATTTTTGGTCGACGCGTAAAATAAATTTTTTTTCAAGTAAAAATTGTCGAAAATATTCTGTGAAAACTACAACTGCCAAACACTCCCTTTCAACTGTCGAGTATTTTTTTTCTGCTTCCGACAGTGATCTACAGGCGTATTGAACTATTGATTCTACTCCTTCAGAATTTATGTTTAATAATATGGCCCCTATACCGTACCCCGAAGCATCTGTTTGCAAACAGAAGTCTTGTGACAAATCTGGTAGTTTTAGTATTGGTGCCAGTAATAATTGCCTTTTTATTTCATTTAGTGCTTGTTTTGCTTCCACTGGACATTCGAATTTACCTGATTTCTTCAAAAGGCTCGTCAAAGGTTGTGCTATTGTGGCATAATTTTTAATATATCGTCTGAAATAGCTTAAAAACCACAAACTGATCTGCAGCTTTTTTGATCTTTAGGAGGCTGTAAATTTTCTACGACTGTAAATTTTTCTGGATTTGGTGAAATAGTACATTGGTTTATCAGGTGTCCAAGAAATACTAATTTTGGTACTATTTTTAACTTTTCTGGTTTTAATTTTAAGCTTGCTTTTCCAAACTTTTCCAGTATTTTTCTAAGTCCGACCAAGTGGTCTTCCAAGTTTTCATTAAACAGAATTACATCATCTAAATAAGCCAAGGTATCTTTTTTCCTTCCTGGTTCGTTATCTTTTAACACCAAAGTCATTAGGCGACTAAAACAATTTGGACTAAATGATAAGCCAAATGGCATACGTTCAAATGTGAACGTTCTCCCATCGTCTAAGATTACTGTAGCCTTATGCTTAATTTCTGCATCTAAAGCGATTTGCCAATATCCTGCTATTAAATCAAAACTAGTGTAATATTTTGAACCCCCTAACGAATCTAAAATCGAATCAATTCTTGGTAACTTCATTACGTCTTTAACCGTGACGGCGTTTAGTGATCTAAAGTCTATACATAATCTCCAGGTACTATCTTTTTTTCTGACTATTACTAATGGAAAGCACCAATCACTAATACTTTCTTTAATTATTCCCTGATCTTCCATTTCTTTTATTTGGCTTTCTAGCCATGGCTTTAAATGATAAGGTGTTTTATACGGTGACTTTATGATTGGAGGGCCCTCTGTTGATATCTTGTGCGTGATAAGTGAGTTAATCCGTAATCCGCTTTGTGTCTTGCAAAAGTCCATTTAAAATCCCAAAGGATATTTTCCACCCTAGTTTTTACGTTTTCCGGTAAATGTTTTAAATCAAATTGTTGCAAAAAATCCGTTTTCGCCATTCCATACTCTTCTTGTGGTTGCGGTTTTAATGAGGATAAATGTTAGTGGCTAATGAAGTTTGCGCTTAATTCTGGACTGTTTAGAGATTTTATTTCCGAATTTGAAATCTTTTCTACTGATCCAAGTTCTACCTGGTTCAGTTTTATTTTATTATTACTTAGATTTGATAGTTTTAAGTATGTTATACCATTTTCAATTTTTATAACCTGATTTTCCACGAAAATCATTGGGTATTCTTTTATGGTGTGTCCTTCTATCATGGCATCCATTGTTTTAACCTTTCCTTTTGTTTTATTTAATATAGCTAGAACTTGAGCTGTCGTTCCCCCTTCTATTGTGATTTTTCCGCTTATTTTTAGGTTATAATTCGAATCTTCACTTTCTTTATTTGTTGTTACGCAAATTTGCCTATTACTTTCATTTGCCTGGTTTATTGTGATTGTATTGGATATGGGTTCCCATACAATCCCATATTTTCTGATGGCATCTACTCCTAGAATACAAGGAAATGGTAGCTGCTTGCATATTATTACTGTTACTGTTATTTCTTTATCCTCTGCACTGAATTTTAGTAGACCTTCTCCCAAAATTGTCAGCTTGTGCCCTGTCACTGATGTTAGGGCATTTTGGCATCTGCTTACTTGATTTTTGACACTAGGAGGAAACCTATTAAAAACTTCCTCTCGAATTAATGATTTAGATGCGCCTGTATCTAGTAAACATGGTAAATTTTGAAAACACTTAATTTTAAAACAACGCAGAATCGGTAGATTATTATTATTTGCATTTGTATCACAACATTCTAAACTATATAGGGGTCTTTGCAAGGAAACAGCTCTGTCGACCCTTACAGGCTGGTTCCTCCGTTTAAATGCCCACTGTTTGGCCAAAAATTACTGGGGTTATCCCAGTTTTCTTCAGCGCTCCTACTTTGACCCTGGGTATTGTTAACCGTTTGCCTCCTAGGCCTAAATTCAGGAATATTATTAGGTGTTTGCCAAGTATTATTTGTTCCCTGCCTTTCTAAATTTCTGTCCCCCTGCGTTCTGAACTGGTGTTTTGTCTTGTACGTCTGGCCTTCCTTGGGTATTTTATGCCAGCAATCTGCCGCATAGTGATTTGGTTTGCCACAATTATAGCAATTGAATCTTTTGCTATATTGCTTGGTAATTTGCCCTTCCTCGTGGGGTCTATATCTATTTCTATATATTCTTGACCTGCCACCATTTGCTCTATAATTTTCCTTGGGAGGAGGAGGTGGGTGTTTCATAATACTTGGTATTCCAAGTCATTAAGGATCTAATACCATGGGATTGGTCGTCAAATGGGGAGGGGTCAGTCCATGGTGGGAAGGATTGGCCTTCCTCGTGCCTTTTTGGTTCACGATTCGGCTCCTCTAAGTTCATCCTCTTCTGTCCCCTTTCATATTTTTTACTTTCTTGGGCTCCTGTGTTATTTATTGACATCTGATCAAACCTTTTCATAGCCTCGTCAATTTTTACCTCTGTTTAGACCAGTATTATAGCCTGCTCTAAATTTTCAGGTTCCACGATAATATTAGTCTTAATAACTTTTTTGGTAACCCTTGGGTAAAAGTATGTGGTTGTACTTTTTGTCTTGTCTCGTCATTTCCGCCTTTCTCTAATTGTAAACACACGGATCTACAAATTTTGTCTGCATGTTCCCTGATACTAGTTGAGGTATCGAATGTGACTACCTCTGTTCTTAGCCTCTCGGAGATGCTTGTCTCTATGAATCTTGTTTTAAAAGATTCAATTAGAGTACTGATGTCCTTGGGCTCTTTTTCCTTAATTGCCTCAAAATGTTTAAGGGCGTGTCCCTTTAATCTGGCTGCAACGCATTGCTCTTTGACCTTATCCTCAAACAATTCAGTTATTTCGTCGAAAATTTTTAATTTTTCGATAAACTCATCTACATCTGTATTTCTTGCGTATTCTGGTATAATTTTTGCAATTTCAAGTACTGTTGATAGGGAAGTCATTTTTTCCTCTGGTAATGCCATTTTATTTCAATCTACTAGTTTTATCTAGCCTTCTCAACCCAGTTTTTCTAGCGACCACCAGTTTTTGTGATGTTTATTTTATGGTTTTGGGGGGTGTAATCTTAGATGCCTTTATTCTCCCTTTATAGGGGAGGTACACTCTGGCCCTAAGGTAATTAAACTTTGGTAGCGTGCCTTAGGCTATGACCGAACTAATGAGGTGTACCGACTGGGTATGTTCGAGAGGCTAAAAGATCGCAGAGAGGTTGTCTAAAATACAATACTTTTATTCATTTAACAAATAATATAATCAGTATTGATTCAGAGTTCAGAGAGTTAAGAGCAATTCAATCGGATAAAATAAAGGATTAAATCTGGACAGCTTGCGTAACCAATTTTTTACCTGTGTGTGGCTTTGCTCCAAAATTGTGAATATCTTTTTCGAAAACAAGAAAAATAACTTATTGCTTTGTTACAATACTTGATCAATTAAGGACTACATTTGTACATTGACAAGATCCAAAGTGTGAAAATGGCAAACCAAACATTAGAGGCCGAGAAAATGCAAAATGCCCAGTTTTTGCGAGAAATAAATTTCAAATTGGATTTATTACCAGCGCTTTCGGAGAAAGTTAATGCAATTCCTGGACTTTCTGATAGCATTGCTGCCTTACAAGTACAGATGAATAACATTAGTACACAGCTATCTAGAAATGTTGAGACAAATGAAGAAATTAAAAAAGAGCTGGAAAATGTGAAATCAGACCTAGTAATCATATCTGAACGAGCCAACCAGCTCGAAACAGAGCAGAAAAGAACAAATTTGATTATTTATAATTATACTCCGCAACACCATGGCGAGTATACTGTGAAGCAAGAAATAATGGATTTATTAAACCGTGCTATGCCTTCTCTCAAAATAAGTCGATGTGATGTACGTGACATTTTTAGATTGAAATCAGGGCCAGTAGTAGTGAAGCTAAACTCGGTTGAAATCAGAGACTATATCTTAAGAAATAGTTCCTTATTGAGAAAGGGAGGTCTATCGGTGGCCCCAGATTACACAGCTAAACAAAGAGAAGCCCGTAAAAACTTAAAGGAAATTATGAATCTTGCACAGAACGACGGCCGTGATGCAATGCTACGAGGTGACAAGCTGTTTATCCAAGGCCGACTATTCAGGTACGATGGAAAGGCTGTGATTGAGGTTAAATGTAACGTGGCGCCAGTTAAAGTATTGGTCCACCCCCTAGTGCTAGACTCCCAAATTACCCTGCTGTTATCCCGATGGGGCTAGATAGTGATGCCAGTAATAGCGATGCCGAGACAGTGATACCATCAACAGCCTTTTCTCAGGCAGTATCGGCAACTAAAAGACCTGCTAGTGCTGTTATAAGCCCTAATGACCTACATCGACCAGGCACTCGTAACGTGGCACCCAGAGGAAACCATTCTCCAAGAAAAGGACTTAACAGAAGACCTCACAGTGGTTTTTCCCGTAATTTTGTTGATAATAGTCAGCGAGTGCCAACAGATATTAATAGTCGCAGTCGTGAGTATTACCATTTTGCCTTTTCTTCGACAGAGGCCAGGAACGAGGATCGCCAAGAAATGGCTAGTGATATTAATGCACTGACAGAAAGCATAGACGCATAGGAAACAAAGAGCCATATACTGAGTTTAGTGTCATGGAACATACAAGGACTACGTGATAAGCTACCTTATTTATATGATGAATTACTTTCGTTTGATGTGATTTCGTTTATTGAAACATGGAACGATCATTCTCCTATATCACCTCAACCAGGGTATTTGGTTGAACAGGTTGTGCGTAAACCAGCAAAAAATAATAGACATTATGGTGGTATTTTGGTTTTGATTAAATCATCAGCTATTGATGGCTATGAAAGAGTTAATAGTAGATCTGAAAATTTACTTTGGCTGCGTATTTGTTTTAAATGTGGGAAGAGATTAATTTTGGGCGTTGTGTATATCCCTCCACAAAACAGTTCTTATAATCGAGAAAATACTTGGGAAATTTTAGATGATGAATTGTCGCTAATACAAGAAAGTTATAGTGATTTTGAGTGCGTTTTGATGGGGGATTTCAATGCTTATACCGGCGTTGAGGTTGAGGTTCCAGATTTATTAATCCCAGATTTAGGGGATTTGGTCCCAATTTGTTGTTGACTACCGCGAAGTAATAAGGATGAAAAAAGAAAAATAAATGTTTGGGGAAGAAAGCTCCTGGCGCTTTGCGGGGAACATGGTCTGATCATTGCGAATGGAAGGTTTGGAAATGATAAGGGTCTGGGCGAGTTCACTTGCTTTTCGGGCCCAACTCCAAGTGTTGTAGATTATGCGCTGATTAATACGAAATTTGTACCTGAATCGATTGGTATTGATGTACTAGATTTAGTTGGATCCGATCATAGAGCTATTAAGCTTGAGCTGAAGACTGGGAAGCTTCAGGATGTTGTTCCTCGAGTTAGAAATTTATCTAATGGGGAGCTTAGATTAGAGGGCTTAGGAAAAAGAATTAGATATGATTTAAATGATAATGATTTAAAAATTTAAAAGGGAGCTTATGAAGTTGCATATAACAAATAAGTTGAAAGCGTTAGAAGAAGATGGAAAAGATATACATGGTATAATTATGGAGTTAAATGAAATAATTTGCAGTTGTGCAGCATCGTGTAATCTGAATAAAAATGAAAATAAAAACGAGCGATATTTTGATTTGGAGTGTATGTTAATGAAAGAAAAGGTCAGATATTTATTGAATCTTTTAAAAGAATGTGATAAACCTGAAGAGCAAAGTTTAAGATTAGCCGAATATAAAGATAAAAGAAGAGATTACAAAAGGTTAATTAAAAGGAAAAAAAGAGTTTGAGATTAAGAAGAAACTGGATATTGCAAATTATTTTAGAAATAAAGATTTTAAGAAATTTTGGGGTTATATAAGGAATGATATTGGAAATGAAAAAGGAAAGACACAGGTGGCTCCAGACGCCAACTCATGGCCTGATTACCTAGAAAGCATGGAAGGTGATTGCGCAGAATTACAAGAGGTAACACATACCACAGAGATGGTTGTTTATCCCATGAAGGAACATGATTATGATTTAGTAGGGGAAGTGAGTAATGATGAGGTCAAGTTTGTATTCAAGAATTTAAAAGGAGGTTCGGCTGCGGGTGTCGATGGTGTACCAATAACGTTATTTAAGAATTTTCTTTCAATTTTTATGTCGATAATTGTTTTTCTTTGTAATAAGGTGTTAACTTCAGGACAATGGCCAAATGAGTGGAAGAGATCATTGCTTAGGCCGCTTTTCAAGAGAGGTAACACTAAGTTGCACATAAATTATCGTTTAATAGGGCTAGTCTCTGCTTTAAGTAAGATAATGGAGAAAATACTAGATACAAGGCTTTCTAAGTGGTTATATAAAAATAATATAATACATGAACAACAAGGAGGTTTCAGAACAGGGTACGGGACGGTAGATACAATATTTATTTTAAAGGCATTAATTGATAAATACGGAAAGGGAAAAACTTGTCTTTATGTGGGATTTCTGGACCTCCACAAGGCGTTCGACAGTGTCGACAGAGAGCTATTAAAGGATGCCCTGGTTAGAATTGGCCTCCCTCATTTGTTTGTGAGGTTGATAGTGAGTATGTATATTTGTGTGAGTGGAATCGTGAGTAGACTAGAACCTTATACTTCTGAGAGTCCTATGTACCAAACAGGTTTTTCTAGTAGTTACAGGTCATCACACTCTTTGCCAAGAGGAATGACGCAGTTTCAAAGTTCACTGCCTTTTTGGTGATAAGCTCAAAAAAAACCAGCACGTCTTGTTTCATTGTTATGCAATTATTTTTTGTATATATTTAGATTCCATATTTGATTCTCCATCAGTTTTTCGAATCGTTTATACTCGAGATAGAATTTTTTGTAAAAAGCATTTACATAGAAAAATGGATAATTCTATGCATTTTTTGGTGAGTAAAAAATATTCTCATTATTAAAAAGAAATTGTCATTAAGTTAAGGAAGAAATTCTTTCCTTACACTAGAACTAAGGGATACTTATACACTTAGAAGCCTGTTGTTTTTTTAGGAGCTGAAAAAAA
>JAQQPU010015864.1:0-20650 GCA_029168905.1 Artemia sp. Kazakhstan ARC1039
TAAGTCTACCATGCCAGATTATGCTTCATCGTCGCTATTCTTTTTTTCTATTTTCCATAGGCCTAGAAATCAGGTTCTGTTTTTGCTTCGTGTGTTTTTTTCAGTTGAAGTTCAGATATTTCACAAGACGTGCCGTACTCTTCCACATCAAGGTTTGGTTGATGATTTATGGCCGCATCACTACAGACTCCCACCAGACGGTTTGGTAAGTCAAAATGATTATGATTAATTCTACTGGTGATGGGGCATCGAGTAGGTTGAGAGATTTTGAGAGAGACCCATTAGATTTAATAAAAATTTCTGCAGATTGTGGTTTTTCGGATGATGATTATGATATTTCTATTCGATCCCTCCCTATTAACAAATATTTACTCCCTAATGAGATTAATGAGCATGTTTCTCCTGGTAGTGTGAGGCTGGCGAGTTTAAACTGTTGCGGGTTGATGAGTAGTTTGGACCATTTATCTTCGTTCCTTCCATGCTACCGAGTTGATGTATTAGCTGTATGTGAGACTTTCTTAAATGAGTCAACTAGTCACCTAGCGAATATTAACGGTTACAATTTTATTTCTAAGACTAGGAATGACAGATCGAGAGGAGGCCTTGGTTTTTTTATTCATAATGATATTACTTACAGGATGGTTTCGGATTTTGATTCTATGTATGAAGAAATGTTGTTTGAATTTTTGGTTGTCGAGCTTGATTTTGGTAATGAAAAAGTGTTGTGTTGTTTGTTTTACAGACCACCTAGCTCTTCGGTGCAACATTTCATAAGTAAGCTGGAAGCGTTTTCTTCGATCGCAATCGAGCGAAGTCGGAAGATTATGTACATTGGGGATTTTAATATTGATATAAGTAATGCTGGTCATGATCTTTCATCTACACAATATTTGCCTTCGGCTGTTGATTTTCTGACACTTTGTCTTTCGCTGGGGCTTCTCCCAGCTTGTCGTATTCCAACTCGAGTTGTAAGCTCGACAGCAACGATAATCGACAATATTTTTCTGAATATGGAATTTGATTCGTGTCATGTTATTATCGATGACACGTCAGACCACTTTATGCTTTTGATGGAGATAAAAACTGGGCGACAAACGGCGACTCCGATCAAAACAACTAGAAGGCTTGATGCTACATCTGTTCAGCGGTTGAATGAACTGCTGCTTAAAATTGACCCCTCTCCATGCTTAGACTGCGAGGATGTAAATCAAGCTTCACAGTATTTTGTCAACGAATTTACCACAGCACTTAATGTGGCTTGTCCGATGTCTTCGACCCGTCTAAGACGTTACAACAGATCTAAAAAGCCTTGGGTTACGCGAGGACTACTAAGGTCGATCCAATCAAAGAACAGGCTGTATAAAATATATCTATCGAATCCCGATGAAACAAATCAAGCCTTTTTTAAAGCTTACAGAAATTGCCTAACCAAGGCTCTCAGGTCTGCTAAACAGCTCTACTATTTGAAGGCATTCAATAGCGCGCATGGATCTCCTAAGAAGGTATGGACAATAATAAACGATTGTATCGGCAAAAAAAAGTTGAATTCTTTTCCGGACGAAATGATGCCCCCAGGTGGTGATACAGCTGTTAAAGGAAAACTTAACGTCGCCAACATGCTCAACACGCACTTCGCTAAAATAGGTGAAAAGACGTCGGAAGAGGCATCCCAAAAATCAACGCCAAATTCTGCTGATTTCAAAAGTTTTCTACCCTCTTCTACTGACCGATCCATATTCCTCACCCCAGTCTCGTCTACTGAATTGATGCTTGTACTTCATCAACTCAAAAATGGACACTCAGAAGGAATCGACGGATCTTCTACGAACTTGCTTAAATCGATTATGCCTAGTATAGTAAATTTTCTTGTGCACATAATTAATCTTTGTTTCAAGAATGGTATCTTCCCTTCATGTATGAAGTCCGCCCGTGTCATTGCACTACACAAAGGGGGAGATATAAATGATCCGTCCAACTATAGGCCAATATCTATTCTATCTGCTTTTTGAAAAATTATTGAACGTTGTTTGTACGTGAGGATTGTAAATTTTCTTGACAAGAATAGTTTTTTCAGTAAGTCCCAATTCGGGTTTCGAAAAGGACATTCTACTGAGCATGCTATTTTGGCAGTAACCCAGTTTATTCATGATGCCTTGGATAAGGGTGAAATTCCAGCTTCTATATTCGTGGATATACGGAAAGCGTTTGACACTATTTGTCACATGATTTTAAATGAAAAATTGTCTAATTGTGGTATACGTGGTCCGGCTAAATCGATAATATTGTCATATTTAAGCGATAGAGTCCAGTGTATTGATGGGGGCGAAGTTATATCAACGTCTTCAAACCAGTCAAATAAAGTTGGAGTGCCCCAAGGTTCAATTCTCGGCCCTCTGTTGTTTCTAATTTATGTTAATGATATTAGTAATTCAGTTGAGGACCTAGGGCTGACCGTTCTCTTCGCAGATGACACAGCCTGTAGTGTCTCTGGAATCGATGAAGATCGTGTCAAACATAATTTAAGTCTAGTATTTGATAGACTAGTAGCATGGTTTACGGCAAATAGGCTAGCTCTGAATACTTCAAAAACAAAGTTTATGATATTTTCGCGTACGTCACGGGCACTTCCATGTCTGAAGTTGATTAAGTCATCTGTTCCAGGTATGGATATATCACGTGTTGAAATTATTCGTTACCTTGGTGTGCTGGTTGACTCAAATTTGAGTTGGAAGCCGCATATAAATGGTATAAGATTGAAGCTTGGAAGGAACGTGGGTATTATGCAACGTATGAAATTCATTTTGCCGTTCGAAGCTATGCGTTCTATTTATTTCGCTCTTGTTCATTCTTATCTAAATTACTGCCCACTTATTTACTTGAATACTTTCAGATCCCATTTAATTCCGCTTCAGAGGCAACAAAATAAGGCGCTTCGTATTTTAAAAAGTTATCTTCCTTCCCCAGCGTCTTTCCCCAGTAAGTCTTCTACAAAGAGTTTATATTGTTTATTGAATATTCTTCCTGTTGAACTTGCAGTTACTTTTAACTCGATTTTATTCAAGGTTAATCATAATCTCCTGTCACTGCCCAGTTATTTCTTTTCTTTTGATTTGTTCCCAGTTGCTCCGCCATCTTCTCATCTAGCTCGCAGCATACGCAAACTACGCCAGCCGTTGATAATTTCAGAAAGGTCCCGGTTTTCTCTACGAAATAGTGTGGTTGCCGCGTGGAACCAATATGAATCTATTTTTGATTTTGATGTGTCGATTGGAATTTTAAAAAATAAAATAAAATCATTCCTTTTGGACATTTATTAGTCAATTATTATTTTCTTATTAATATATTCTCCTTATAATAATATTCTTTTCTTTTTTTTTTGATCTCTCTCGGATCTTGATATCCTTCTTCTTGTCCCATTGCTGGTTGAGAGTTGTTTATGTATCGTCGGGTGGGTGTCTGCCGTGATGAGGTGAGTAATTAACCTTACATTTATTGATTTATTTATATTTGTTTGTGAAGTCTACCATTTTGAATGAAAATCCGTATATTTCTTTATTGTTTTTCTTTTTTTTTATCTGTGCAAAACGAGCTTGTCTCACTGCCAGATATCTGATTATATTTAGTGTCATTATGTAAGATTGAATAATAAATGAACCTGAACCTGAACCTGATCTGATAAAAAAATTTCAGGTAGCCATTTTGTTAAAAATAGTTCAAAGATCATATAACAAAACTCATTTACGTATGGACATTTCGTTAAAAATAGTTCAAAGGTCAGATAAGAAAAACTCCTGTGTCAACACAAGCCCCCCCAGGGCCCGGGGCAGGCGTTGTAAGTATTGCTCTGGGGGCATATATGATTCTTATCGAAGTTATGCTCGTATAAATATCGAAGGATCATATTATTGGAAATTGAGAGTTCTCGTTCACTTTTTAAGAGTCAAAAGAGATCGGAGGGCAACTAGCCCCCCTCTCCACTCCCTATTTTCCTCAAACCCATCAGATAAGAACTTTGAGAGCCATTTTTTGAAAATGGTTCAAAGGTCAGATAACAAAAACTCCGGTGTCAACACATCCCCCAGGCCTGGGGGGCAGGCATTGTAAGCTATATCCTGGGGTCGTATATGGTTCTTATGGAAGGGATGCTCGTAAAAACTTCAGAGAGGGTTCATTTGAATGAAAATTAAAAGTTTTAGTTCATTTTCTCAAAGTGAAAAAAGATTGGAGGGCAGCTAGCCCCTCCCACCCTCCACGCCTTTGGGTGTATCGGATGGATAAACCCATTCGATAAAAAGTTGAGGTGACCATTTTGTTAAAAATAGTTCAACAAACAAATATTAAACTCCAGGGTCAACACAGTCCCCCAGGGCTCAGGGTCAGGCGTTTTAAGTTATACTCTGGGGATATATATGGTTCTTATTGAAGGGATACGCGTATAAACTTCAGAGAGGGCTCATTTGATTGAAAATAAAAAGTTCTAGTTCACTTTTAAAGAGTCAAAAGAGACCGGGGCTTAATTAGTTCCCCCCACGCCCTTTCCCCCAAACCCATCCGATAAAAATTTTGAGATAGTAATTTTTTTTTAAATAGTTCAAACATCTGATAATAAAAACTCTGAGGTTGACACAAACCCATTTTTTCGCTTTGATATTGTTACTTTGATACCAGTTTTGGTAATTTGATGAATATTTGATTTTTTTTAAAGTTTGATTTTGAAATAAGATTTTTTAAAAACTTGCAATTTTTTCAATCAAAAACGAACGAAAATTAATTTTAAAAAAAACCTTCCGAAAAATTCGTTTTTCTTATATAAAAAAAAGAGATAAAGAGAGAATAGCTAGAGAGCAGAGATGGGAGAATATTAGAGTAGCTAGAGAATGAAAGGGCGAGGGTGATAGAGAAGAAAGAGAAAGAGACCGAGTAGCCAAAGAAAAAAAGGAGGAGGCAGATAGAGAGAAAATAAAACACTTAATGGAAATGGTCGGAGGGAGAAATTTCCAAATGCCTTAGAGATCGTCTACAGGAGAGTTAATGCAGGCAAAAAACCTTCAACCAATGAAAGAAATGAAGATGTACATTCATATATATTAATTAAAAAAACTTTCCGAAAAATAAGTTTTTCAAAGAAAAGTAAAGGTCATTTTAAACTTAAGCTCAGCAAATACCTTTTAAAATTAAAACTCAAAACGACCGGAATTCACTATTAAAGAATAAATGAAACCCAAAACGAACAGAAATTAAATAAACAATCATAGCAAAAACATACAATAAGTAATAATTTAAATGAATAAATAGATCTTAAAGCGAGTAATGCTTAGATTGAATATTAAAATCAAGCTTAAAATGAAAAAAAATTTCCTATTGAAGTATAAATGAAACTTAAAACGAACAGGAATTAAATAAACAATCAATGCAAACAAACATACAATAGACATTAATGTTAATTAAAAAATAAATCTTAAAACGAGTGAATCTTAAATTGAATATGCAAATCAAGCTTGAAACGAACAAAAATCACTACAAACAAGAGTTTGGGTATGACCTCCCTTTCTCACTGTAGAAGTCAAAAACCTACTGCGTCATTGGCGCTTTACTGAAAAGTATATGCGCCTTGGACAGTCTTGAAAAGTATAAACAACATCAAATTAAATATTTGATGTATAATGATATTAACTGTCGAAAGATCCATCAGTTCAAGAATTTATTTCACGTAATCAGTTCAAGTATCAAGTAATTGTATTTTATTTTTAATGCTGTAAGAACTGGAACAGAAAATATTTGTAATATAATTCGTTTTCAGTTAAGCGCCAATGACGCAGTAGGCTTTTGGTTTTTATTTACAGTTAGAAAAGGTGGCAGTATCCAAACACTTGTTTCTAGTGAAACTATATTCGTCTTTAACAACTTTAAAAAGAGCTAATAAATTAAACAGAATATTTCATGTATTATGATATTAATTGCAAAGAACTCATCAGTTCAAAATGTCACTGTAATTTTAATGTTTATTTTCAATAATAAGTACAAAAGAAAATATTTGTCATAAAATTGGTTTTCAGTAAAGCGCCAATGACGCAGTAGGCTTTAGACTTTTACAATGAGAGAAGGAGGTCATACCCAAACTCTTGTTTGCAGTTATTTTTGTTCGTTTCAAGCTTGATTTTATATTCAATTTAAGTTTCACTCGTATTAAGATTTATTTATTAATTTACTTTAATATCTATTGTATGTTTGTTTACGTTTATTGTTTATTTAATTTCTTTTCCTTTTAAGTTTCATTTTTACTTCAATAGGAAAATATTTTTTTGTTTAAAGTTTGATTTTCATATTCAATCTAAGTATTACTCGCTTTAAGATCTATTTATTCGTTTATATTACTACTTGTTGTATGTTTTTGCTATGATTGTTTATTTAATTTCTGTTCGTTTTGGGTTTCATTTATTCTTTAATAGTAATTTCTGGTCGTTTTGAGTTTTAATTTTAAAGGTATTTGTATCTGCTGAGCTTAAGTCTAAAATGGCCTATACTTTTCTTTGAAAAACTTATTTGTCGGAAAATTTTTTTTAATTAATATATATAAATGTACATCTTCATTTTCTTTCATTGATTGAAGGTTTTTTGACAGTATTAATTGTACTGTAGACGATCTCTGGGGCTCTTGGAAATTTCTCCCGGCGATCATTTCCATTACATGTTTTCTTCCCTCTCTATCCGCCTCCTCCTTTTTTTCTTTGGCTACTCTATCTCTTTCTCTTTCTTCTCTATCATCCTCGTCCTTTCGTTCTCTAGCTATTCTAATATTCTCCCCTCTCTGCTCTATAGCTATTATCTCTTTCTCACCTTCTTTTCTATTTCTCTATCTTTCTTTTCTATCTTCCTCCTCTTTTCGTTCTATGGCTATTCTACCTCTCTCTCTTTTTTTTAACTTCTTACTATTAACTCTAATATATGTTGTGTCATATCTAAATGACTACTTTTTCACGAGCCCCTGCTGGACATTGAGCTTCTACTACTCCTGCTACTCGGCCTACTCTGATTCCTTCTGTTATTATATTCTATTAATTCTTTTTCTGAGTCTGTTCGTTCTATAATTATATATTCTCTTACCCGCAACACCCCTACATTTTGCATAGCATCTGAAGAGTGAGTTGGTTTTGTTTTCCTCGTATATTATGATTTTTCTTCGTGTGTTATCGCCACTGTTTCTATTTCATGTTCTCTCATATTACCGGATGTGCTCCTTCCTGATTGTATTTTTTCTACTCTCAAATCTGTTTCTTTTATCTGGGGTTCTCTATCTTGGAATAATTATTTTTTAATCTGACGTAAATTCTTTTACGGCACCGGTTCGTACCTTCTACGGTTCGTACCGGAGATCGTCTTATTCTTGAGTTTCTTTGAAGTTCCCTTTTTCACACGTGTCAGAAATTTCTATTTCACCCCCAGATTGCTATAGGGTTCTATCTGATAGTGGATTTCCTAGGGTAATTCCAGCTGAAGTTACATACAATTGAGAATCTGAATACGATTTTTTCTGGTTCATCGCGGTAGCTTTTTTCGAATTCATATCTAATTCTATCAACTCTTCTCATTTTTCTGACCTTGTGTGAATCTTCCGTTTATCCACCATTATTTCAAAAATCCAGTTAACATTAATTATTATTTAAATCTATTTGAAAATCTTTTTCTAATGTCACTTCCAGTATTTTTGTGAATTATTATTACGTCTCAATTTGCTGATTATTTCCCAAGCTAATTATTTGCGTGATATATTGAGTCGATAGCAAGTCGTCGGTTTAGTTTTAGTTTATACTTTTAGTTCACATTTTTAGTTTACAGTTTAGTTTTGTTTTAGTTTAGTTTCAGATTAAAGTTTCAGTTTTAGTTTAGAGTTTCAGTTCAATTTTAGTTTTGACTTTTAGTATAGTTTTAGTTTAGATTTTTAGTTTAGATTTTTAGTTTAGATTTTTAGTTTAGAGTTTTAGTTTAGAGTTTTAGTTTAGAGTTTTAGTTTAGATTTTTAGGTTAGATTTTTAGTTTAGAGTTTTAGTATAGATTTTTAGTTTATATTTGTAGTTTAGATTTTCAAATGGTTTACTAGAGTCTGAGATAGGTGAATTAGATTTTTATCATAGTCTGAGAGAGATGGTTCGAATTCTTTTTAGCCATTTAAAAGTATAGATGGCAACCGGTTCTCACTACCTCAAATGCTACCATCTTTTCAGCTCTAGTTATACATGGTAACAAACTCGCTCAGACACACAGACACAGTGAGAGAGCCAAGCGAAAAAATTTAGGTTCATTTAGGTTCACTTAGCGTAGCACGCCGCGCTAAGTGAACCTAAATGAACCTAAATTCTTTTTGCTTGTCTGCACTGATGATGGTAGAGCTTGAGGTAGTGAAAACTTGTCGCCATCTATACTTTTAAATGTCGAAAGAGTATTCGATATATCTCTCTCAGACTATGGTAAAAACCTAATTTGCATATTTCAGACTCTAGTAAACAACTTGAAAATCTAAACTAAAAATATAAATTAAAACTCTAAACTAAAAATCTAAACTAAAATTCTAAACTAAAACTATACTAAAACTCAAAACTAAAACTAAACTAAAACTCTAAACTAAAACTCTAAACTAAATTATACTAAAACTCTGAACTAAAACACTAAACTACAAATTGAAACTAAAATTTTTATCAAAAACTAAACTAATGACTTGCTATCACATCCTAAAGTATTGGAAACATAGCAAAGTAATTCATAAAATATTTTTATTGAAATAATGACAAGTAGAATATTAACATAAAGACATGTTATATACATTATGATACATTATTAATATCATTGAACAACTTTGGACATTTTGAATCCGTTCCATAAAATAATTCATTATGTTTTGTCTTTATAGTGTAGCTACTCTCTTCTATTAGTTCGTAATCATTAGAATAATCATTGATCTACTTTGAATCATACACAAATTTTAATGGGGTGTCACCTACAGGTTCAATATACGTTTCGTCTTTGGTATTATGCGGTTCATTGACTGTATCTATTAGTATATGATCAATGGTAGTAATAATATTCACTTGCGCTTTATTTTTCATCAGTTAATCTCAATGTTCATTAGTGATATTGTGCACTAATGCCCTTTTTATTTTGCGGATGGTTTCACTGTATATTATCAAATTATTTTTTTGGTAACAGTTTTGGCATGTAGACAAGATATGGCTAATGACATTAGTGTAGAAACATACCTGTCTTCTTTTTCTCTTCTTTACAATGCTAGTACCAGAACGGTTATGATAGGATCTATCAACAGGTAACGTGTTACCACCAACACTAGCAAGAAGTTGTCCCCCATCAATGACGATAATATTTATGTTTTCATTCTCTTTGAGCACTAACTTCTCTGGAAATAATAGTCTCCGATATCCACCATTTGCATGATTAAAATTCTTTGGTACTCCAAAGGATTTTAGCTCCTTGCTGTCAAGACAACGCAGGCATACATTTCCAATAATATCCCCATTAATGCTTGTTTCATAGTTCCAATATTTCTCCTTGTCAGCATTCAACGCAACGATGATTTTAGCATGTGCACACAGTTTCTTCGAATATTTCATCTTCACTTTTTTTAAAATGTGATGCAAATGTTTATCCTTCCAATGTACGAAAATTACTGATTTAATGCATATAATAAACTAGGTAGTGTCGATAACCAGCCATAGAGTACCACTAGGACAGCCGCATAGTGTCTATGAACCACCATAGAGTACCATTGATACAGCCGTAAAAAGAATATTTTTCCAAGTCCTTAAAATTCTAAATAAAAAGAAAAGACAATTTTTACTACAAACATTATTTTTCTAATAGTAAAAATAACGACTAGCAATTCTATATCATTCTCATTTTGCAATTCAAAAATATTAAATGTGATTTTTTTGTTTTAAAAATGTTTCATGTTTTTTAAAACATGTAAAAAAAGTTGAAAGTAGTGGTAAAACAATCTGAATTCATTGCGGGGAGGAATCATAAGACCTGTAGAATTCATTGCGGGGAGAATTCATCATGTTTTCTCTTGACTTGACACTTATGCCGTTTCCGAGTCATACACAACTTTTCGCATGATTTAAGTCAAATGTTCAATACGTGTTTTGCCATTGGTATTATTGAGCTCATTAGAAATAAAGTTCTTCGTGACAATATTTGTATTTTCGAGACGTTTTTTTCGAGATTTTTTAAAATTTCGAAATGTTGTTTTTTCTTTTTGTTTTTCTTTTATTTTCTTTGAGACGTTTTTTAACTTTGAGACGTTTTTTCATCGTGATATTTTTTTAACTTTGAGAGGTCTTGTTTTAAGTTCGAGATATTTATTTTTACTTCGAAACGTTTTTATTTCTTCTTGACGTTTTGTTTTAACTTTGAGACGTTTTTCTTACTTCGAGACGTTTTTTTACTTCGAGATGTTTTTTTTCTTTGTGACGTTTATTTAACTTTGGGATGTTTTCGAAAGTTAGAGATGTAAGAACGGGAATTTTCAGACACGGACACTATTACCAGGTTCACAAGTAGTGTACTAGAGTCTGAAATAGGTGAATAAGGTTTTTACCAAAGTCTAAGAGATAGAGAGATGAACCGGATTCTCTTTGGAGTCAGAGACATATTAAGGGGGAATTTATCGAAATTCAGTCTGACACAGACACTACTACCAGGTTCACAAGTGGTGTACTAAAGTCTGAAATAGATGGAACATAGGAGACACTTTGAAACATGTCCTTTCTTTCATGGAGTAGATCTGGAAAAAATACCTTGCAAGACTTTGATAATGCGAGACAAGATTTTGTAATACCTAGCAAGATTTGGTAATAACTTGTAAGACATTAATAATGCAATCTAAGATGTTGGATAATTTCAGACATGATGTTGGTTAATCTTGTCTGTAATACCAGAGAAGATACTCCTAACACCTTGCAAAACTTTGATAATGCAAGACAAGATTTTGTAATACCTACTAAGATTTGGTAATATCTTGTAAGACATTAATAATGCAATCTAAAGTGTTAGATAATTTCAGACAAGATTTTGATTATACCACACAAGATTTGAAAACACTTGTCATGATTTTGATAACACCATGCATGATAAGACTTTGATTATACAATAAAAGACTTTGTAATATTTAGTAAGATTTGGTAATATCATGTAGGACATTAATACTGCAATGCAAGGTGTTAGATATTCACACAAGATTTTGATTATTCCATACAAGATTTGGAAACAATTGGCCGGATTTCGATAATACCATACATGATTTTGTTAATAGCTTGCAAGACTTAGGTAATATCAGAGAGGATACTGATAATATCTTGCACGACTTTGATAATACTAGACAAGATTTTGTAATATCTAGCCAGATTGGTAATATCATGTAATACATTAATGCTGCAATGTAAGGTGTTTGAAAATTTCAAACAAGATTTTGATTATATAACACAAGATTTTGAAACACTTGGTAAGATTTTGATAATACCATTCATGAATTTGTTAATAACTTGCAAGACTTAGGTGGTATCAGAAAGGATACTTATAATATCTTGCAAGACTTTGATAGTACAAGACAATATTTTTTAATATCTAGCAAGATTTGGTAATATCTTGTAATACGTTAATAGTACAATGTAAGGTGTTTGATAACTTCGGACAAGATTTTGATTATACCACACAAAATTTGGAAGCACTTGGCAAGATTTTGATAATATCATGCAAGATTCTGTCAATAACTTGCAAGACTTAGGTAATATCGTAGAGGATACTCAAAATATCTTGCAAGACAAGATTTTGTAATACCTATCAAGATTTGGTAATATCATGTAAGACATTAATGCCGCAATGTAAGGTCTTTGATAATTTCAGACAAGATTTTGATTATACCACACAGGATTTGGAAACATTTGGCATGATTTCGATAATACCAGGCAGGATTTTGCTAATAACATGCAAGACTTAGGTAACAGCAGAGAGGATACTCATAATATCTTGCAAGACTTTGGTTAAAAAAACTAACGAAAAAGTCACTACAAATATTATTTTTCCAAATGAACAAATCGACTGACATATTTATATCATCCTCATTTTGTACTTCTAATGTATCACAGATGTTTTTTTTTTGCTAGAAGTATATTTGATGTTGTTTTAAGACATAGAAAATAAGCTGAAAAAAAATATATGTAAAAAAGGGGGCAAGAACTTGGGGGGCTGGAGGGCAGGGGATTTTTGCCCTGGAGGGGGAGTCTAGAGGGGGATGGAGTGGGGACTCTGGGCCCTCCCTGAAAATTCGTTAAAGTAACGCCCTATGTGCGTCGTTAAAGCCCTATATATGTCGTGAAAGTAATGCCCTATGTGGGTCGGGAAATGTAATAATACCATACTACTCATATTTCTAATATCTTAGATCATTACTAATCTTAAATAATTAGATCTTCTACTAATATCTTAAATCATTACGCAATCTGTATCGCAATAGTATCATGAAAGGTAAAATCGCATTATCCGATCAAGGCCAGAGAAAATCAGTTATGGGAGAGGTCATTGACTTTCAAGAGTGCCTTAGGGCTATTTCATTGCACAACTAACACTCAAAACCAGAGAAATCAGTTATGTAAGAGCTCAGTGACTCAAGAGCACCTTAGGGAATAGCCTTGATTAAAACCAGATATGTAAGAATACAGTGACTCAAGATTGCCTTAGGGCTATATCATTGCGCAACTAACACTCAAAACCAGAGAAATTAGTTATGTAAGAGTTCAGTGACTCGGGCGCCTTAGGGAATAGTCTTGATGAAAATTAGTTATGTCAGAGCTCAGTGACTCAAGAGTACCTTAGGGCTATATCATTGCGCAACTAACACTCCAAACCAGAGAAATTGGTTATGTAAGAGTTCCATGACTCAATAGTACCTTAGGGTTATATCATTGCGCAATTAACACTCATAACCAGCGAAATCAGTTATATAAGAGTTCAGTGACTCAAGAGTGTCTTTGAGAATAGCCTTGCTAGAGTTCGTTCAACCTCAAGAGTGCCTCAGGGGATAGCATTGATAGACCTCATTGGCCTCAAAAGTTCCTCGGGAAGCCATAAGCAAAGCACTATCTGACAATCTACTGAGGGGTAGCCCCTCACATATATGGAATAATTTCTGTTTGTTCTAAGCTTTAATGTTGCTCATTACTTTCAGTTGAAAAACTTGTTCTTTTGTATTTAATAAATCTTCGGGCTTCATTATTTCCTTTATATTTAAGTCATTTTGTGTAGGGGAAATTCGTATTTAGAAAATTCACCTTCTTTTCAGAAATGCCTAACAGAGGGTGGGGTGGGGTAGAGTGAATTGTCACCCTTAGATTTCAACAATATTCTTTTATCTTCAGCGTTATTATTTTTTTTAAATCCTTGTATTTCTAATATTTTAGTGAATTGTTTCATTAATTGACGTGCAGAATGACGTCAATTCACGAATATTGTAGGGGGTTTACCAGATGCATTGTTTTAAATCTAAGGGGGAAAATTACCCTTTTTTCAATGAAAATATTCCAAAAAGATTTTTGTTCAAAATCCTATCTAGAAGCCTAGTAAATATACCAGCTCAGATTGTGTAAATAGAAAATAGTTTCTAATTGTAAGAATTTAAAATTTACAAGGAAAAAAAAACTAAAAAGAAAATATTGGTTTGACCACCACTAGCCACGATTCACTGATCAGTGAGATAAGCCAAGGGTGCCAATTTGGGGAAATACTGGGAGTGAACGTTTTTTTTTCGATTGCATTTATGAAGATGCAAAAATTATTTTTCCGTAATTCAGGGGATTTTCACTTACAAAAAAATAGAAAACCAAAATAAAGGTATTCTTCAAAATACAGGAGGGGGGCACCCCTCCCAGAATTAAAGCCTCTGTCTTGCACATGCTAAAAAATTAACCACACTGGTAAAAGCCAAAAAAGCAACTAAAACCATAGAACCGAAGACAAAAGTATGTTGTCTGTCGAAGCAGCTAAATTGTAGCTTTAGGGTTTTTTTTGCTGATTTAACAACTTTTTTTTCAAGAATCAAATTTTTCGCTGATTTAGCACTTTTTCTTTCAAAATATGTGAAATTGCTGAATTTGAGTCAAATAATGCTAGTTATGAATCATTATGTGTTATTAATAGTCAACAAAAGCTATCAATGTAAATTCTTTGCAGCTGAAGTCAGATAATCAGCCTGATATAGAAGGAATTACTAGACGAATTAACAGGTTGTCAATTAAAGAGAGTGTGAAGCGGGATATGCTCCATGGTATGCAGATGTGCAGTGAGTTTTCTGTAAGTAATAACACATCACATAAACTTAATGAACTTAACACTTCATTGATGTAAGTGATGACAATTACTTATTTAGATAAACTTGTACACTAGCGAACTAAATTTTAAATTGAGAAAAAAACTATTCGAAACGCAATGGCTACTTCTTCAGATGGGTAATTATCTTAGTTTCAACATTGCAAAAATTACATCGTGGAGAGTCTTTGATATACCATTCTTTGTTGTTGATATTTTATGCTATATTTTGTAGATTAGATAGTGAAATTTTTTGTAGATTAGATAGTGTACGGGTTTAATCACTGAATAAAATCATTCATACTATTCTTTTTTTTTCAAAATGGGCCAGCTCAAGGTTTTACTGTAAGGAACACAATCAGTAAGAAAAATTAATTTGTTTAAACACAGTAAGAGAGAAACAGAGAGGTGCTGAAATTGAAGAACGGATAGACTATAAGGAGGGAGGTGTGTGCTGCACTGGGGAGACAAAAAGAGCAAGCTTGAAGCCAAATTTGTATTATTTTTGGATTTTGGATGCATTGCTAAACTGAATACAAATTATCTTATTATCCCAATGTGGGAGACAGCTGAAAGAATCAAAAGGGCTTCCCCTCTTCAATCCTCCACTTTCATTTTAAAGTTTTAATGTTCATCCAAATATCAAGACAAGAAAACTTATAAACGATTTCAGCTCAGCACTATAAATCCTTAGCGAAAACGTGTGGGGTTGAGGAGTAGAAAACCCACTCAAATGAGAAATAATTTCTCTTTG
Organism: Artemia sp. Kazakhstan ARC1039; assembly: GCA_029168905.1. NCBI lineage: Eukaryota > Metazoa > Arthropoda > Branchiopoda > Anostraca > Artemiidae > Artemia > Artemia sp. Kazakhstan ARC1039. The sequence continues at coordinate 15,122 of JAQQPU010015864.1, forward strand.
TTTTAAGTTTTACTGTCACTCTTTTATTTTATTTAAATAAACCTGTTTTTTCATTTAATTTTCGTTCGTTTTTAATACCGTATCCAACGTTACCCAAAACCCAAAGAGAGCAACTGATTCTTCAAATCAAACATTAACATTCGTAGAACAACAATTTGAGGAAAATAGTTCATTTCGTGTGCTTGCTTTTCGACATTGTCCAAGAGTAATTGTCCAAGTATAATTGTCCAAGAGTAACTTCAGTCTGAGCAACAAGAGGGAAGCTTTCACCCACTCAGCACCCATACTGCATGCTTTATCTATATTTGTCCTCCTCCTGTTCACTATTTGTGCCGTTAAGCATAAGAAGGTAATCTTTTATCCTATATCGAAATTTTTCTGCAAAAAGAAGAGAGCTAACACCCCGCAGCACCCATATTGCAGGCTTAATTCAAAAATGTTCTCACGAATGAAGTGGGATTTGAAAATTTAATTTCTACCCCAGCTCATTCCCCCAAAAAAGTTCCTGTATCTGTTTGAAGGTTCAAGAAGATTTGGAAAATTAGGATACATAGATGCACTTCAAGAGGCTTCAAGCAGATTCCCCCCCCCCACCTACACAAAGATCTCTTAGTGGTCCTACAGAGAAGCTGAGGTGCTATTATGTATCACTGAATATAATTCTATCAAATTTCAAATAAATAAACTTAGTTAAATGAAGCTTTAAAATAAATGTGTGCTTTAACAACTTATTTTGCATTAACTACATGCTTATAAAGGAATGAATTCCCTCCCCCGCACCACTGTTGCCTCTGAAAAAAAACATCTCATTTTTACATTTTTCGATAGTTTTAAATCAATTGACCATTGCAGAGTTTTCAATAGATACATTTATTCTATCCTTTGGTGTTTTTTTTATTTGTGCCACAAAATGGCAAAAAACGCCACTTTGCTCTGGCAGAGTATTTATTGTTGCTTAAAGACGGCACTAAATTTCAAATAAATAAATTACAAAGACGGTACTAGATCTTTTACTTATAATAATAAAAAAAAAAACTTTTCGAAAAATAAGTTTTTCAAAGAAAAGTAAAGGCCATTTTAAACTTAAGCTCAGGAGATACAAATATTTGTTAAAATTGAAACTCAAAACGACCAGAAATTACTATTAAAGAATAAATGAAACCCAAAACGAACAGAAATTAAATAAACAATCATAGCAAAAAACATACAGCAAGTAATAATATAAATGAATAAGTAGATCTTAAAGCGAGTAATGCTTAGATTGAATATGAAAATCAAGCTTAAAACGAAAACAAATATTTTGCTATTAAAGTATAAATGAAACTTAAAACGAACAGAAATTATATAAACAATCAATGCGAACAAACATACAATATATATTAATGTAAATGAATAAATAAATCTTAAAACGAGTGAAACTTAAATTGAATATGCAAATCAAGTTTGAATCGAATAAAAATAACTACAAACAAGAGTTTGGGTATCGTCTCACTGCAGAAGCCTATAACCTACTGCGCCATTGGCGCTTTACTGAAAACAATTCTTTGAAATATTTTCACTTTTGTAACTTTAAGAAATCAAAAATTAATTAAGGTTTTAGTGAATAAATATCAGCATATGTATATTAAATTGACAATGCACATTTTTTTTCAGTAAACTGATTTGAATTTTTTTCAGTAAAGTACAAATTATATTCTGGCTTTTAGAAAGCATAGGGGTTTTGAACCCTACACACATTAATTTATGCTCGTTTTGAGTTTGACTCTAATATTTATTTTAATTTTTGTTCGTTTTGGGTTTCATTTATTTATTGATACTGATTTAGGGTAGTTGTATGCTTGGTAGATTATATGATAGTCCGGACGCCAGGTGTTGCAAATGTGAACCATACCACGACGGAATGGGGCTGCTACGAGAATTAGCCTACCCTCCACCCCCTAAATTGACCATGCGGATTCAAAAAAATACCATTGGCACTTGCTTGCGAGTGGTGGAACACTGCGAAACTTGACATTTCATTCTATTTTAGTGTTTCATGCAAGAAAATGCATGTTCCACAAAGTTTGAGGTGCAGTTTTCCGCTCAAATAGAAATGCCTAGAAGCCATAGAATGTTTTCATAACAAACTAACATGATTAGTTACAAAAAATGGCAGAGTTAAAAAAAATGGTAAAACTATATGAGTCTTGAACAGTCTTGGAAAGTATAAACAAAATCAAATTAAATATTAGATATATAATGATATTAATTGTTGAAAGATCCATCAGTTCAAGATTTTTTTTCACTGTAATTTTTATTTTCATTTTCAATACTGTAAGAACTGAAAAATAATAAATTTCTAATATACGAGTAATTCGTTTTCAATGAAGCACCAATGACGCAGAAGGCTTTAGGTTTTTACAGTTAAAGAAGGGGGCAGTATCCAAATTTTGCTTGTAGTGAAACTATATTTGTCTTGACCAATCTTGAAAAGAACTAATAAATTAAACTGAATATTTGATGCATAATGATATTAATTGCTAAAATCTCATCAGTTCAAAATTTTACTGTAATTTTAATATTTATTTTCAATATTAAGTATAAAAGAAAACATTTTTAATATAATTCGTTTTCTGTAAAGCGCCAATGACGCAGTAGGTTTTGGGCTTCTGCAGTGAGACGATACCCAAACTTTTGTTGTAGTTATTTTTATTCGATTCAAACTTGATTTGCATATTCAATTTAAGTTTCACTTGTTTTAAGATTTATTTATGCATAATAATATACATAGTAAATCTTATTACATTAATAAGATTTACTTTGAACTATTTTAACAAAATGTCTATCTCAAAATTTTTATCTGATGCATTTAGGACGTGGAGGAGGGAGAGGGGCTAGTCTTCAATCTCTTTTGACTCTTAAAAAGTGAACAAGAACGTTCAATTTTCAATCAAATGAGCCCTCTCTAAAGTTTATACGAGCATCCCTTCCATAAGAAATAATATGAAGGATTCGGAGAATCCTTAAATTACAACCCTTGGCCTGAGGGCTTTGAGGGAGTTGTAATCCTCAAAGACCTAATTTCCAGAACATAAAACTACGCTTAATAAAATGGCTGTATTAAAATTTTGATTGGATGTGTTTGGGAAAAAGCTGGGCGTGAGAGGGGGGTTAGTTGCCCTCAAATCACTTTCGACTATTACAAAGGGCACTAGCCCTCGGAATTTCCAATAGAATGAGCCTTTTTTGAAGTTTCTACGACACCGTCTTCTATAAAAACCTTATATGCCCCCAGGGCATAACTTAAAACCCTTGCCCTGAGGGCTGTGGGGGATTGTCCTCCTTAAAAAATATTTTCTATCTGGAAATCAACTACGCAGAACAAAATGGCTGTCTCAAAATTTTGATTGGATGTGTTTTGGGGAGTGATGGGCGTGGGGGATGGCTAGTTGCCCTCCAATCACTTTCGACTATTAAAAAGGGCACCAGCCCTTGAATTTCCAATCGAATGAGCCTGTTTTGAAGTTTTTACGACAACGCCTTCTATAAAAACCTTATATGCCCCCAGGGCATAACTTAAAACCCTTGCCCTGAGGGTTGTGGGGGAGTGTCCTCCTCAAAAATATATTTTCAATCTGAAAATCAACTACGCTGAACAAAATGGCTATCTCAAAATTTTGATTGGATGTGTTTGGGGGAATGATGGGCGTGGGGGGGGGCTAGTTGCCCTCCAATCACTTTCGACTATTAAAAAGGGCACTATCCCTTTGAATTTCTAATCGAATGAGCCTTTTTTGAAGTTTCTATGACAACACCTTCTATAAAAACCTTATACGCCTCCAGGGCATATCTCAAAACCCTTGCCCTGAAGGTTCTGGGGGAGTGTTCTTCTCAAAAATATATTTTTTATTTGGAAATCAACTACGCTGAACAAAATTCCTATCTCGAAATTTTGACTGGGTGTGTTTGGGGAAATGATGGGCGTGGGCGGGTGCTAGTTGCACTCCAATCACTTTCGACTATTAAAAAGGGCACTAGCCCTTTAATTTCCAGGGAATAACTTAAAACCCTTGCCCTGAGGGTTGTGGGGGAGTGTCCTCCTCAAAAATATAGTTTCTATGTGGAAATCAACTACACTGAACAAAATGGCTATCTGAAAATTTTAATTGCATGTGTTTGGTGAAATGATGGGCGTGGGGGGGGGCTAGTTACACTCAAATCACTTTCGACTATTAAAAAGGGCACTAGCCCTTTAATTGCCAATCGAATGAGCATGTTTTGAAGTTTCTACGACGACGCCTTATATAAAAACCTCATATGCCCCCAGGGCATAACTTAAAACCCTTGCCCTGAGGGTTTTGGGGGAGTATCCTCCGCAAAAATATATTTTCTATTTGGAAATCAACTACGCTGAACAAAATGACTATCTCAAAATTTTGATTGGATGTGTTTGGGGGAATTATGTGAGTGGGGGGGGCTAGTTGCCCTCCAATCATTTTCGACTATTAAAAAGAGCACTAGCCCTTTAATTTTCAATCGAATGAGCCTGTTTTGAAGTTTCTACGACAGCACCTTCTATAAAAACCTTATATGCCCCCAGGGCATAACTTAAAACCCTTGCCTTAAGGGTTGTGGGGGAGTGTCCTCCTCAAAAATATATTTCCTATCTGGAAATCAACTACGCTGAACAAAATGGCTATCTGAAAATTTTCATTGGATGTGTTTGGGGGAATGATGGGTGTGGGGGGCTAGTGGCCCTCCAATCACTTTCGACTATTAAAAAGGGCACTAGCCCTGTGAATTTCCAATTGAATATGCCTGTTTTGAAGTTTCTACGACAACACCTTCTATAAAAACTTATATGCCCCCAGGGCATAACTTAAAACCCTTGTCTTGAGGGTCGTGGGGGAGTGTCCTCTTTAAAAACATATTTACTATCTGGAAATCAATTACACTGAACAAAATGGCTATCTCAAAAGTTTGATTGGATGTGTTTTGGGAAATGATGGGCGTGGGGGGAGGCTATTGGCCCTCAATCACTTTCGACTATTAAACATGGCACTAGCCCTTTGAATTTCCAATCGAATTAGCCTGTTTTGAAGTTTCTACAACAACGCCTTCTTTAAAAACCTTATATTCCCCCAGGGCAAAACTTAAAACCCTTGCCCGGAGGGTTGTGGGGGAGTGTCCTCCTCAAAAATACATTTTCTATCAGGAAATCAACTACGCTGAACAAAATGGCTTTCTAAAAATTTTGATTGGATGTGTTTGGGGGAATGATGGGTGTGGGGGGGGGCTAGTTGCCCTCCAATCACTTTCGATTATTAAAAAGGGCACTATCCCTTTGAATTTCCAATCGAACGAGCCTTTTTTGAAGTTTCTACGACAGCATCTTCTATAAAAACCTTATATTCCCCCAGGGCATAACTAAAAACCCTTGCCCTGAGGGTTTTTGGGGGAGTGTCCTCCTCAAAAACATATTTTATATCTGGAAATCAACTACGCTGAACAAAATGGCTATCTCAAAATTTTGAGATAGCCATTTTGTTC
>JAQQPU010015866.1:0-12381 GCA_029168905.1 Artemia sp. Kazakhstan ARC1039
ATTTGCATCTGCATTAAGAAATATTAATTTAAGATGTTGGTATTATTTATGGTTTGTAGCAATTGACGATGAAACAAGAGTTATTGTTATTGTAATTATTGTAGTTTTTTTCATTTTCCTATTACATTTTACCATCAGATTTGTAAGCAGCAAGCTCAAAAATTCTTAAATCTCATTTTGGTAAAAAAAATTAAGTATTTGTGGAACTGCGTTGTTGAACGGTCAAACTTCCGTCATAATTATTTTCAAATCTACACCCTCCTTCTTTCACATCAAACAGAGGCGTCAATTAGTGGAGCAGAATAGAGGGCATTCTCCTCCCCACCTAGGTTTTTGAAAAATAACTTGTATTCCAGTGTTTTCATCGAAAGATGTCATCTTTTAGGTATTTGCAATGAAAAAAAAACTGACAAAAACACCAAAATTATCCCCTCTAGATTTCATTAAATAATTTTTGTCCCCATCCCATTACATTTTCTATTAGAACAAAGTACCAAGGACATCAAGTAAAAACGAAAGTTTGATTTTGAAACCTGAAATCACAATTGTTTTAGATTTTCCATCTGACTGTTTCAAAATTATGACATTTTTAGGAAAGTGTTACATTTTGTCAGTGTTACCGCGTTACACGGTAGATTAAATAAGCAAACCTTGTGAGTTAAATTTGAAAACGTGCTTTTTGTCCGTAAAAGTTCAAACATTAACAATCTATTGATTCTCAAAGACCTCATCTTCAAAGGCAAGCTATACGGTACTTTCTTATCTTTTAGAGGTACAAAGTAGATTATTTTTTGCTGCTTTTTAACTCAAGTTTCTATTTTGGTTTTGCCACCACTTCTACCAGAAACTGCTTTTATAGTATTTTTAGATAAAATTGAATTCCAATTTTTCCTGTTTTTATCATATACATCCTTGTATAAATTCTCACTCAACCAGTTCAAACAATCATATTTAATTTCCATTGTCCTTGGTACTTGCGTGATTCTTGAATCCAGAGGCTGCTTTTCTGACCTTCAATTCTTACCTTAAATCTACAGCCTGCTTCTTTGAAACTGCAGTTGACGGTCAGAGCTGGACAAGACTCTTTAAGATGAGAATCCATATCTTCGCGGACGAGATCAGCCGTTTCGCAGCCTTGAGGACATGTAATAGGGAAGCGAGAGCATTTTCCATGGTGTGCCTAAAAACGAAACATCCCTTTTAGTATTATATTTACCTAATGAAAACTAGAAAGAAAGGGATGTATTAAAGAGAGATAATGTTCTGTTTTTTTTTTTCTATGCATAGAATTATCAGTTTAAAAAAACTACAGAAAGCTTGTATTTTGACAATTTCATTGAGCTTTTTCTCCCATACCCCTAGCAGTGCTTTTCTAAAGCGTTTGAAGTAGGGAAAACGAACTATTTAGATCTTGTTCTTGCTTACCTCTATTATCGCCAGAATTCTTGTTAGACACATGATGGCTTTTTACCATTTAATGGTAATGTTTCTTTTTCTGTATTAATTAAAAACACTTTTTCCACAAAATAAGTTTTTCAAAGAAAAGTAAAGAACTCCATTAAACAAAAAATGAGCAAAATTAAATCAAATAATCTACCAAGCGTGAAACTACCACAAATCAACATCAATAAATAAATGAAACCCAAAACGAACAGAAATTACAATAAATAACCGAGTCAAAAATAAAACGAGCAGAAATTAACATAAGTTGGGCTCAAAACCCCTGTGCCTTCTCAAGGCAAGAACAAAATTTGCACTTTACTGAAAAAAATATAAATGTTTTTACTTTTATAACTTTAATAAATCAAATAATATTAACATTTTGATTAGTAAATATTCAGTATATGTATATTAAACTGACAATGCACATTCATTTGTATTTTTTTCAGTAAAGTGCAAATTTTGTCCTGGCCTTGGGAAGGCATAGGGGTTTGAGCCCAACTTATGTTAATTTCCGCTCGTTTTGAGTTTGACTCGGTTATTTATTGTAGTTTCTGTTCGTTTTTGTTTCATTTATCTATTGATGTTGATTTGTGGTAGTTTCACGCTTGGTAGATTATTTGATTTAATTTTGCTCATTTTTTGTTTAATGGAGTTCTTTACTTTTCTTTGAAAAACTTATTTCGTAGAAAAAGTTTTTTCTAATTAATGTCTCTTCGTTTTATATAGACATAGTCTTTTCAGGGAAAAAGATAGAATGCTTTAAATCTTTTCTTTTTTTAAGTTTGGCCTGCAATTTGTATGCTGGAGAAAAATTTTCTGCAATTTTAATAGCATACACCCTTTTAAAAATCTGGACACAAATAGTAGTCTTTAATTTAGTTTCATACCTCCTCTAGTTGACCTGAAATGGAAAACTTGATACCATTCGCAAAAAAATCTGTTTACTTTCTTTGGTAGCTTGGATACACGTACGCTATTTTGATTTGGTTAAATTTTAAGAACAGAAGTAGCCCCGAAAGTCTGAACATAATACCCTCAGTCGTTCTTGGGATACTGCTGAGATGCCAAATTGGGAATTAACATTAACTCAGTGCATTTTGATTTAATCTTAAGGCAACATTTAGTTTTTAAACATAATGGGCAAATGGGAGGGTGGGCGTGGGAGGAGAATTAGTTGCCCTCCAATCACTTTCGACTATTAAAAAGGGCATCAGCCCTTTCTATTTTCAATCGAATGAGCCCTTTTCGAAGTTCCCACGACAACTCCCTCGATACGAAGTGCCCTGGTCTAAAAAAAAAAAAAAAAAAAAAAAAAAAAAAAAAAAAAAAAAAAAACATTATACCTACATCGATCTTTACTATAAAAATGTCAAGCCTTCCAGTCGCTTTTGACTATTAAAAAGGGCACTAGGCCTTTCGATTTCCAATCGAATGAGCCCTTTTTGAAACGACAACGCTTTCTATAAGCAGCTTATATGCCCCCAGGGCATAAATTACAACCCTTACCCTAAGGGCTGTTAGGGTGGTTGTCATCCTCTAAGACCTAATTTCCAGAACTTTCAACTACGTTAAACAAAATAACTATCTCAAAATTCTTATTGGTGAAATGGTGGGCGTGAGAAGGGCGGTAGTCGCTCTCCAATCACTTTCAACTATTAAAAATGGCACTAGCCCTTTCAATTTCTAATCAAATGAGCCCTTTTGAAGTTTCTACGACAAAACATTCAATAAAAATCTTATATGCCCCCAGGGCAAAACTTACAACCCTTGCTCTGAGGGCTGCGGGGGGTGTCATTCTCAAAGACCTAATTTCCAGAACTCTTTACTACGTTGAACAAAATGGCTATCTGAAAATTTTGATTTGATGTGTTTGGAGGAATGGTGGGCGTGAGAGGGGGGTTAGTTATCCTCCAATCACTTTCGACTATTAAAAAGGGCACTAGCCCTCTCGATTTCCAATTGAAATTGCCCCTTTTGAAGTTTTACGACAACTCTATTTATAAAAACCTTATATGCCCCCAGGACATAACTTACAACCTTTGCCCTTGGGGCTCTGGGAGGGGGGGTTGTCATCCTTAAATACATAATTTCCAGAACTTTCAACTACGTTGAACAAAATGGCTATCTCTAAACTTTGATTGAATGTTTTTGGGGAGATAGTGGGCGTGAGAGGGGGGTTAATTACTCTCCACTCACTTTCAACTATTAAAAAAGGCAATTTCAATTTCCAATCAAATGAGCCCTTTTTGAAATTTCTACAACAAATTTCTTTATAAACTTTATATGCCCCCAGGGCTTAACTTACAACCCTTGCACTGAGGGCTCTGAGGGGGTTATCATCCTAAAAGACATAATTTCAAGAACTTTCAACTACGTTGAATAAAATAGATATCTCAAAATTTTGATTGGGTGTGTTAGGGAAAATGGGGGCATTAGTCACTCTCCAATCACTTTCAACTATTAAAAAGACACTAGCCCTTTCAATTTCCAATTGAATGAGCCCTTTTGAAGTTCCTACGACAACACTTTCAATAAAAACCTTATATGCCCCATGGCATAACTTACAACCCTTGCCCTGACGGCTGTGTGGGGGAGGGGTTGTCATCCTTAAAGACCTAATTTCCAAAACTTTCAACTACGTTGAACAAAACGTATATCTAAAAATTTTGATTCGATGTGTTTGGGGAAAAGGTGGGCGTGAGAGGGGGGTCAATTACTCTCCACTCACTTTCGACTATTAAAAAGGGCAATTTCAATTTCCAAACAAATGAGCCCTTTTTGAAATTTTTACAACAACTTTCTATTTAAACCTTATGTGCCCCCAGGGCATAACTTAAAACCCTTGCACTGAGGGCTCTGAGGGGGATATTTATCATCCTAAAAGACCTAAATTTCCAGAACTTTCGACTACGTTGAACAAAATGGATATCTCAAAATTTTGATTGGATGTGTTTGGTGTAGGCGCGGGAGGGGGGCTAGTTGCCCTTCAATCACTTTCGACTATTACAAGGCCATTAGCAATTTCAATTTCCAATCAAATGAGCCCTTTTGAAGTTTCTACAACATCACTATCTATAAAAAGCTTATATGCCCCAAGGGCATAACTTACAACCCTTGCCCCGAGAGCTTTGAGGGGGGGTTATCATCCTCAAAGACCTAATTTCTAAAACTTTTAAATACGTTGAATAAAATGGCTATCTAAAAATTTTGATTGGATGTGTTTTGGGAAAAGGTGGGCGTGAGAGGGGGGCTAGTTGCCCTCAAATCATTTTAGACTATTAAAAAGGGCACTAGCACTTTGAATTTCCAATCGAATGAGCCCTTTTTCAAGTTTCTACGACAAAGATTTCAATAAAAACCAATATGCCCCCAGGGCATAACTTATAACCGTTGCCCTGAAGACTGTGGGGGGGAGTGTCCTGCTCAAAGATAAAATTTCCTGAACTTTAAACTGCGTGGAACAAAAGGGCTATCTCAAAATTTTGATTGGATGTTTTGGGAAATGGTGGGCGTGGAAGGGGCGTTAGTTGCCTTCCAATCACTTTCGACTATTAAAAAGAGCACTATGCATTTCAATTTCCAATCGCCCTTTTTGAAGTTTCTACGACAACGCGTTCTATAAAAACCTTATATGCCCCAGGGCATAACTTACAACCCTTGCCCTGAGGGCTGTGAGGGGGTTGTCATCCTCAAAGACCTAATTTACAGAACTTAAAACTACGTTGAATAAAATGACAATATCAAAATTTTGATTGGATGTGTTTGGGGAAAAGATGGGCGTGAGGGGGGGGGGTATTTGCCCTCCAATCACTTTCGACTATTAAAAAGGGCACTAGCCCTTTGAATTTCCAATCGAATGAGCCTGTTTTGAAGTTTCAACGACAACGCCTTCTATAAAAAATTATATGCCCCCAGGGCATAACTTAAAACCCTTGCCCCGAGGGCTTTGGGGGGATGTTGTCATCCTAGCCATTTTGTTTAACGTAGTTGAAAGTTTTGGAAATACTTTAAACTACGTTAAACGAAGTGGCTATTTAAAAATTTTGATTGGATGTGTTTGGAGAAACGCTGGGCCCCCAAATTGATGCCACTCTATTGGAAGGTAAAATGGTAAGCTGGACTTTTTCTACTTTAACACCGGGAAAACAATCCTGGCAACACCAACGTGGAGATTAAATTTTTTGTAATCATTGATCATTCTAGTAAATACTTTTCACACGGTTCCTTTTCACACAAAAAGAACGGAAGTTCATTTAAGGCGAAAATTGGAAGCGTACGAGTATTTAACTATATCAACGCAATTATATAGACTGGTTTATCAGTAAGTGCGAGAGGAAATAAATAAAAATGTATTTCCGCCTTCACGGACATTAAATGCTGATAGTTGCAACTAGACACGTCATGAAACCTGTAGGAGTGGAGATAACCGGAAAACAAACAGGAGGTAACAAGAACTGAATGACAAAGTTCTGACGAATATTAATGTTCTGAAATGCAAAATGTGCAGTGGTGTGAATTCACGGATTTTTCCAGATTTTTCTTCTTTTTTTTCGGGGGGGGGGGGGGGTTCAATATTTAGGAGAGGCAAGTTTGTCGTTTCCTCGATTTTCTTGATGGAAATACTGAAAAAGACATTTTTCAATGAAAATACCCGAAAAGAGGTATTCGGTAAAATCTAAAAAGGCTTTTATCGATCTTTTAAAGTAGTTGAGTTAGGTGGGTGAAACTCCCAGGAATAGATCTAGAGCTACAGCGATCCCTGGGAGGTATTTTGAAGTACCTAACTTCACCCCTTCCCCCCGTAAAGGGTACTGATCTTTGATGAACTTTTGCAATATTTGTGTAATGATAGTGCATTGATAATGAAAAGTAGAGTGGATTTGCTCAAATGATGCACAAGGAAAGTGCTTACATCCTGCTATATCTACTCAATCTTGATGTTAGGATTTAAAGATTGCAAATCTTCTTAAATTTTGGGAGGAAAACCTTGATATGGCTTGAAATCCTGTGGCTCTTCATGAATGCCCCGGCTTTTCTGGCAATACAGATTCTAAGGATAATTGTTTGTGCATCCGTTCCTAAGATGATTAGGAGGAACAGGACCCAAAACAACTAAGAGCAACTTACCATGGCAGTCAGGTCAAATAATTGCAACTTGGACGCGACCATATTTCGGACACGAGTTTTATAACTTCAAACTGCAATTAACTTTAGTTTATATTGAAGAATTGGAACTTGGAACAAATTATGCAGCCACAATTTTGAACAGTGGTACAATTTCGGCGGATGTAGTCTGAAATAAGCTCTAAATTATTTTTCATGTGTTTAATCAAAGGTTTGTTAAATTAAACAGAAGATTAATTTACTAAAAGTGTCAAAGATGAAAAATGTGTCGTTCTAGCGGTCATCAGAGGCTAGTGTATACTGAAGTGAGGGATATGACAATATTGATCCTATACGTTGATAAATAGACCACATGTCTAAAAAATTAAAATAACAGCTTGAGGGGTGATAGTCACAAAAACGAGGGGAAGTATTCTTTTGCTGCAGATATTCAACTGTCGTGTAATGGCCTAAGACACGGCTCGCAACCTTATTGACACTGCCACGCTTGTGGTTACAATACATCCGTAAAATGATCGATGAGCCCTCGCCATTAGAATAAATCAACATGTAACGACTTTGATGGAATAAGAAAATACTAAACCTTTTAATATACATTAAAAACGTTTAAAGTGGAAAGCCCATGTACATATAAAATTAAAACTATTACCTGAAGAGTATCGGCCACAAACTCCTTACCACAAAAACGGCAGGGGAGTAGCCTCTTTGAACATTCGACTGTCTTGTGATGACCTAAGACGCGTCTCGGCACTTTCTGGCCACACTTGTTGTCACAGTATATTGGTTCTAGGCTACAGGTCCCAACATGATTCTAAAAGCAGGTAAACGATCTGGTTAGGGGCTTGTAAATTGGAACAAAAACACTTTTTAAATAAAGATACCTCTTTACCTCAACAGTTTTCAACTTTTAGAGCGTCAAAGATAACAACCTATAATTTAATAGATTGAAAAACATACAAAAAAACACATCAATAACAATGTCCAGGATCTATAGCATGTAAGGGACTAATATCTTAAAACCACACGAAAGGGGTTTGACCTGCTCGGCCTAATACACCCAAGCCAAAAAAAAAAAAGAATTCTCAGCACAAAAACACTGCCAATCCCCCCCCCCCCCCGCAAAATAAAAAGATTAACAACTGACCCTCTGCACCCGGCCGCAATTTCCAGAGATTATGTTTCGGCATCTTCGTCCCTAGTGAAAGTCCAAAAGTTTACAAAGAACACTATTTTCAAATGGCATTCTGATGCAGCTACAAGATTTTTTAGGGACGGGAGCTTAAATAAGATAATTTTAAGAAACTAGAGAAACTGTAAATATTATGAGATTGCAGAGGACGATACTGACCCCTTAGCCTCATTCCCTGGAGTATCATATCTTTTCTATCTGGGTCAGTAGCCAACCACAGAGAAGCAGAGTTTCCTTTAAAAAAAACTACTTAAGAACTTCGTTCTTTTTTACCATCTTAAAATTTCAGATAAAAAGACTATCAAGTTTTTGTGTTATATTTACTGACTCGAAATTTAAAGTAGCAAGCGCAGGTAAAAGCAACAACGGATAAAAAAAGACAACGTGGCTCTTCTTTTTGACATACACTTAAGCAATAAACAATTGGCTTGTCTAATTACATCCCAGAAGCAAACCAATGAAATTAAACAAACTTTTGAATACGGAAGCATAGAACAGTTATCGCTCTTCTAATCTTTGGACAAACACAGAGACTCCCAATACGTAATCCTTCTGAAGGGGGGCAGGTGCGATCACAAACTGATTCATGTTACCAGATGCTCACTGTCTTCCGGGGTTATGATAAATAGCCCCATCTGGATCAACCCTACCGTGACATAGAAGAAGTTTATTGATCCAGAACTGATGTGACAGGAAGATGGCAATTGCCTTTGTACTCCTGAATAACTCAGAAAAACAGAAGGATAAAACTAGATACAGATGTTTTACTTTCAAAGTAGAACTGTGAAAAGTCAATCGGATGGCAAGACAGAGAAATTGATTGGCCTTTTCTTGCTTTATCAAATTTTAAATTCCGATCAATTAATTTTGAGCATTCACGAAATATAAATTCAGCAAGAGTGATATCCCTATGTACCAAGCCTAAGAGGCATATCTAATAGGCCATACCCATGCCCAAGATTTTCATTCCAAGGAGGGGAGGGGTTTGCGATAAAAAAATTGAAGGTTTTACTGTGACAATTAAATTAATGTTTTCCAGGGCTACGGATTGTTTTGGGTACCCGACTGACTGACCGTATTTCGAACAGTAGGCAGCACGAAAAGTGTGGTTCAATTCCACTTTCTAGGGCTATAATGAAAGGAAATTTTCGATGGCTAGGGCACTTTCAGCGGATGCAGGATGACAGATTGCACTTTTCGGCCAACAGTCTAGGATTAGACAAAAAGCATATCGTCCTCGGTTGGGGTGGGAAGGTGGTCGTAATGGAAGATTTAAGGGAGGTGAGAAATACCCGGGAAGGTGTACAGAGAGAGGCTTTGAATAGGTTGGAATGGAGTAGGAGCGTGTGTAGCTGTGTTGGTCTCAGGCGAATTGGTGCTGCGGTGAGTTGTTAGTAGTAGTAGGTATATTAAAATAGAGGAAAAGGAGTCAAAATTTTGAGATTTAAAATAGCTCCAAGCCCCCTCCCCTGAAAACGTATTATATTTTGCTTAGAAACTATTTAAAAATGCGAAACGACATGGGTGAAATCACCAAAATCATCAAATCTTAACACTTTAGATAGAGCCCAGCCACCCCCCCGCCCTTCCCCCATTTTTACTATTCATCATACTTGACTTAAAAACTATGTAGAAATACCAAAATATGCAAAACAGAGGCTTGGTCAAATACCAAGACTTTTGTAGTGCATTATTTAATAGTTTCATTAACAGATTATCCCCGTATTCTGATTTAAGCCCTCTAATAGCCTAATTACCAATAACTCATTCAAATAATTTATAATTATTGAATTTTGAGAATCGCTTCCATAGTTCCAGTTTAAATGTGTCCCAACCCCTCTCCCCAACCCCAAATGTTCTGATATAGCCCTGGCCTATTTGCTAGGGCTTCCTGAACAAAAAAGAATAAAAAAAATGAATAGACGATATTTGACATTGTGAAAAGTACAAAGATATTTCAAATCAACATAGTCATCAAAGTCAAGGATATAGCCAATAACTATGTCCATGCATTAAGCGGAGACTGGGGGGGGGAATGTAATTATCCTGGATGTGAAAATCCAAGAACAGAATTTTTGAGAATGTATTTGAGGTAAAATTGTGTTATTGTTGCGTTTATTTCATAACAGTGGACTGTTACTGCAATATGTTGCCGCACTCATACTTTTAGTAGACGGCTAATTAGATATGCATTCATTCAGACCTCCAATACCTTTTGCCCAGTGACATCAATCCACGAAAATGTAGGAGGGGCAAAATGTATTTTTCAAGATGTCGTGGAGGGATTTCTTTTTGGGTACTTATCCGTTATAGCGCCGACACTCAGATTGTTCATACATTGACGCACTGTAGAACCGGTTTTTTTCGTTAGTTTCTTTCAGCTTAGCGTGAGACAAGAAAAAGACAAGAGACAGAATAGATGGGAAATATATATTTTGGGCTATATATTTGCATATTAGGGGAGGGGGGAAAGTATTTTGACAGTATGAAGTTAGAAAACAATTCTTACTTCATAATATGCAGAATAATTATACCTAACACATTTTGCATGAAGACCCACTATACTTTACACCCACCCCCCTAATGTGCAAATATATAGCCCAAATTTGTTTCTAAAGTATTATATTTTCAATATACTTAGGTATATTTCATTAGGATTAACCTAAATTCACTTCTTGAGTGTCGGCGCTATAACAGATAGATACCTCTTTTTGTTTTGCTTTTTACGAAAATTTAAAAAACACTCTAAAAAAGATATTTCCCAAAATCTTGGGGGAGGCCAAATGCCCAGACACCAATTGACAACACCGCTTTTTCCTCAGCATTTTACTAGATAAAACATCATATTAGTATCTATAAAGAACTTCCTACATTTGTGTGAGGCGGCTATGGGGGATTTTCCCCCTACTTAGACTTTGAAAAATTCCTTTCTGGGGTGTTTTCATTGAAAAAAAAATTACCCTTCCCCCAAGGTTTTGAAAAACAAATTTGAACCATTCCCTACATTTTTGAGAATCAACGTCACTGCACTTGTGAACAATTAGGCTAATTGGAAATACAAGACATTCATGTAGGTAAGAATTTATTTCATAGAAGGGGATTTGAAAATACATAAAACCCAGCAATTTTTTTCTTGAAAATGTAGGAGATTAAAAAAATATTGTTAGATGTGGGAGGGGAGGGGGTATAACTTTCCACACGCTGTGTATGTGGTCTTCTGAGAATTAGGCTATCAAAATAAGAAACAAATACATACTGAGTAAGAAATGAAACGAGATAATATATACACATAAGATAATTAATACATAATGAAAAATAAATAAACGAGAAATAAATACATACTATGTCATTGTATGACCTGCTTCTGTTTTTCACTTTACTTTGGGGTCCTGCAACACGGGTGGAGTCCTTCGCTTTTAACCCAAGGGTATTTGTAATGCTATTTTTTATTCCATATGCTTTTACATTCTCTCCTTTTTCCGAATCAGAACTAATTGAATATTTCTCCCACATAATTGGTATTGGAGCCATTGAAATGGGCCTCGGGGTTTTTACAGGTCTTGTCATGGTCAAAACAAAGTCGACTCTACTCGAACTTAACTCTAAGGTCTACACTCTGCACTGGCAAATTGTCATCTGAATTGACAAATCTGAAGCAGAAACAATAATCACGGCTACCCGTTGTATACCCGACAGAGAAAAAAAACTGTGAAATTTAGAAAATCCCACGGTTTTAATTGCAAACTTTCCGTATACTGCACTACTGTGGTTTGAACTTTGACTTTTAAATACAAAATTTTGATATTTACGGTAGAATTTCACTCCCTGATAGGGTAAAAATTGTAATTCTTTAACAATTTCTACTTTTAGATACCGAATGTGAGAAAATAATGTAAGTACTTTATTAATGTTTGCATAAATGCGAAGCTTCTTAAGATATTTTGCCATAGTAACACACAGAAAATCTCGACACTAAGGACAACATTTCAGCACTGGTAGGGTAAAAACCCGAATTTCTGAAAGCGGTGATTCTTGAATAATTTTTTTTTTTTTTTTTTTTTTTTTTTTAACTGCGTGATCTTCTGAAGTAATGTAAATATTTTGTTTAGGATAACACTTTATCTCTGAAAAATTAGCTTTAAGGGTAAAAATTTTTATTATTTAGTGCAGAATCTTAGTTCTAATTAGGCAAAAAACGGCGATTCCTAAATTGATCAGATCTTAACTGCTTGGTCGTCTGAAGTAATATTAATACTTCCCTTAGGATTTGCTAAGAAGTAAACCTTAAGAAAATATATTTGCAAGTTCAAAATAGATACCAATAACATTTACGGCAGAATTGAGCATTGATAGGGTAAAAAGGATGATTTCTGAAAATCCGTTTATGCTTCATATTATATGTAGCAAAATCAATTCTTTCCTAGAAGCTTGAAGTTGCATACACCACAGAAAATTTACAGGACAGGATTGAGACCCACATAACTTCTTTTTTTCGCATGTTTCTCATTGTTACAATTTTGACATTGTTTAACACAGCATTCATGTAGCTTAATTTTGTGCGTTTCTCCTTCCCACTGAAACCAATCCCTACCACGTGAATATGTCTTCTGTACCCCCCCCCCCCC